>ML683155.1:42037-107037 GCA_007922195.1 Podocnemis expansa | reverse complement strand
TAATCCTCACCTTAATCCTAGGCCTAACCCTGCCTTTAACCATAAACATATCCCTAACCCTAAACCTAACCATAAACCTAAGCTTAGCCCTAGCTCTAATCCTAACCCCAACCCTAATTTTAACCCTAACCCTATCCCTTACCTTAGAGCTAGCCCTAGCCATAGCCCTAACCTTAAACCTAACCCTTACACTAACACTTAGACCTAGCCCTAACCCTAATCCTAACCCTACAGCTATCTGTAGCCCTTACCCTAGGCCTAACCCTAGTTTTAACCCTAACCCTAAATTTAACACTAAGCCTAACTCTAGTCTAGCTTTAAGCCTAACTCTAAGGTGAACCCTAGCTGTAATCCTAACCCTGGCCCTAACAATACCTTTAACCATAACCGTAACCCTAACCCGAACCCTAGCGCTCATCCTAGGCCGAACCCTAGCTTTAACCCTTAACCTAAACCTAAACCTAACCCTAGGCCTAAGAATACCTTTAACCATAACCATAACCCTAAATCTAGTCTAGGTTTAACCCCAACCATAACCCCGGCTTTAACCCTAACCCTAGCATGAACCATAACCATAACCCTAACCGTAACCATAACCCTAACTCTAATTCTAACCCTAGCCCTCAGCCTAACCCTAATCCTAACCGTAACCCTAACCCTAACCGTAACCCTAATACTAAGTTGCTGCCATACCCCTTTTGGCTTCCAGATGGCTTTATAAAAAAGCTATATAAAAAAGCAATAGCCCTTTTGGCCATTAGGTGTGACTATACAGCTTAATTGGTGAGTGCTATGTGCCTTTTGTCCACTAGGGGGTGCTATAGTGCTATATAGACCATCAATTCCCCTTTTGGCCACCAGGGGGCACTATAGACCTATATGGACCAGCAAAAATATTTGGCAACTAGGTGGCACTATAAAGCTTAATTGAGGGGTGTCACACTGCTTTTCACCACTAGGGGGTGCTATATTGCTATATAGATCAGCAATACCCCTTTTGTCCTGTTGGGAGTGCTATACAGTTATATTGACCAGTAATAACCCTTTTGGCCACTAGGGGGCATTATAGAGCTATATGGGCCAGGAATAAACGTTTTGGCCAGTAGGGGGTGATATAAAGCTAAATAGGGGCTGCCATGCCCCTTTTGGCGACTTGTGGGCACTAAAGACCTGTATTGTCCAGCAATACCCCTTTTGGCAAGTAGGGGGTGCTATAGAGCTATATGGAGCAGCAATATGCCTTTTGACAACTAGGGGGCACTATAGAACTATATAGATGAGCGATATACCTTTTGGACCCTAGAGGGCACTATGGAGCTGAATTGGGGTGTGGCATGCCTCTTTTCATCACTAGGAAGCATTATAGATCTATATGGTGCAGCAAAAACCATTTGGCCATGGGAGGGGGTGCTATAAAGCTTAATTAAGAGGTTCCATGCCTTTTTACCACTAGGGGGTGCTATAGACCTATATGGACCAGGAATACCCTTTTTGGCTACTACGGGTCGCTATATAGCTATATGGATCATCAACACCCCTTTTGGCCACTAAGGGGCACTATAGAGCTATATGGACCAGCAATACCTATTTTCTCCACTAGGGGGCATTATAGAGCTATATGGACCAGCAATACACCTTCTGGCCACTAGGGGGTGCTATAGAGCATAATTTGGGGGTGCTATGCCCTTTTGGTCATAATGGGTGCTATAGAGCTTTATGGTTAAGCAATACCCCCTTTGGCCAATAGAGGGCACCATAGAGCTATAGGGACCAGCAATAGCTTTTTTGGCCACTAAGGGGCGCTATAGATCTTTATGGACCAGCAATACCCCTTTTCGCCATTAGGGTGAGCTGTACAGCTATATTGACCAGCAATACCCATTTTGGCCACTAGGGGGCGTTATAGAGCTATGTGAACCAGCAATACACCTTTTGGTCACTAGGGGGTGCTATATGGTATATGGACCAGCAATACCCCTTTTGGTCACTAGGGGGTATTATAGTGCTTAATTGGGGTTGCCATGCACCTTTGGCCACTAGGGGAAGTTCTAGAGTTATATAGACCAGCTATACCCCTTTTGGCCTTTAGGGGGCACTATATAACTATAGGGACCAGCACTACATCTTTTGGCCCCTAGGGGCCTCTACAGACATATATGGACCAGCAATACCCGTTCGGCCAGTAGTGGGTGTTATAGAGCTATATGGACCAGCAACAAACCTTTTGCCCGTAGAGGCAGGTTAAGAGCTTAATTGGGGTGCCATGCCCCTTGTAGCCACTAAGGTGTGCTATACAGCTATATGGACCAGGAATATCTTTTTTTGGCCAATAGGGGGTGCTATAGAGCTTAATTGTGAAGTGCCATGCCCCTTTCAGACACTAGGGGGCGCTATAGAGCTATATGGACCAGCAATACCCCTTTTGGCCACTAGCTGGTGTGACCTGGGCCTCCTGGGCTAACCTTCTGAATGTGCCAAAATCAGGGCAAGCTATTTGAAAACTGGTCCAGTGCCACCTCCCCATAGGCGGGGGGGAGAGCTTTTAGAAGTGGGTGGGGTTTTCAATAGGTACAAGGAGCAATCCCAGAAAGAAAAGAACAAAATCATGCCTGCAACGGACTGGTGACCAGTGATCTCACAGGAACCCTTAGGCAACATGACACAGCAAATCCCATAGACTTACATGAAGGCCAGCGAGTATAAAAGATGGAAACTTTGGGGTTTATTCTGCAATTGTCATCTTGGAGCATTGGATCTGTGACCAACAGAGGCCTGGCTCCCTTCATGTGCACAGCCTAATTGGCCATGAGGCTGGCTCAAGCAACACATGAAGGGACTGGTAATTACTGTGACCCGGGCCTCCTGGGATAACCTTCTGAATGTGCCAAAATCACGGCAAGCTGCAAAACCAGGGGCCAAACCCCCAAACCAAACAGGTGGTACTTAAACCAGTCTCCCAGTCAGTAACAAAATATGCTTCTGATTCCCCCACTCTGGTCATCACTGAGCAAAACAAAGCAGAAACAGCCTCCTTACTGCACATCAGTTCCTATGGTTCCCTCTAGCCACTGAGCCTCTTTAAGAAATAGGTTCTCTTGACCCCAAAGGGCCAGCCACAACATCCAGAACAATATAGGCCTGAATCTTACCCAAAATACCACGCTGCCAGCCAATCCTTTAGTAACTACAACTAAAGGCTTAATATAATGGAAAACAAGCTACACAGGAGAGATGTCAAAGTGAACCACATAGGCTGTGTTCACACACAGGCATTATTTTGGTACAAGTTGTGTCGAAACAACTTGTATCGAAATAATGCCTTATTTCGAAATAACTTAATTCGAATTAACAGTTTGTTAATTTGAATTAAGGAAAAAAGCTCAAAGCGAAATAGCAGTTTCAGGCAACAGTTATTTCGAAACAAGTCACTGTTGTTTAGAAACAACATGTTCTGACGGCATCGTTTCGAGACAACATTGTTTTGTCCCCACATGGGGTTTAAGTTGTTTCAAAACAACACCGTTGTTTCGAAACAACCTTGCATCATGTGAACAGGGCATTTTTTATTTAGAAACAACCTCTGTTGTTTTGAAAAAAGAGTGCTGTGTGAACACAGCCATACATACAAATGATTTAGAGTCCATAGAAAACAAATCCTTGAAGATCTTGTAGTTTGCAGGTTAGTCCTACTCCTCTGGCGTGCACCCAGCAGCAGCAGCAGCAGCTGGGTGGGTCTCAGTCCTTTGTTCAGTCCCAGAAGAATAGTTCCAGAGGCAGGTGATAGACTTGAGACTAGAGGCTAAAGACAAAATGGAGAATGGTCGATGCCCTTATATCTCAGAGTCCTTGCCAGATCAAAATGAAGGTGCACCACATGGTCAGTCTGGGTAACTGGTCAAACAGATTTCCTCTTGGGCCTACTGTAGCTGGGAGTCCCCTCCTGATGGGCTATTAACAAGACAATAGTTTGCAGAGGCCCAGTCTGGGATTGCCTCAGCTCAAACAACTTGGAACATACATAAAACAAATAAGATTCCTAGATTCTATTACAAATATGATACCTACATATAAATCATTTAATCCTTCCTAGCATGTTACAACCTTTCTATTGATACCAAACATGGCATATCACATATGGATTATTGCAAATATGAAATATCAATATGAAAAATAATCATAAACAGTCCCCTAGACCCAGACAGCATCACAATTACAACACACCATCTTGCAGAATTTCTTGTGTGTTTGTGTATTTGTGTATGTGTGACTGCTTTTTGCTATCCTTACTTATTTACAATAAATGTGGCATATTGCCTTGTCCACCTAAATAACATCCCTCTAGTCTTTTCTTTTTAAGTACAACATTTATTGGGGGGTGCTCTCTTAGTACAACAGGAGGAGGGCACCTTGGCCTCTCACGACACCTTGATAACTTCCTAGGATGCATCTGTTGTTGCCTCCCCTAATATTGCCTCCACAATGGCCATGTGACAGGCGGCCTGGTTGCAAGGGTCTGGCCAATCACAGCAAATGCAACTAGCATTACAGGACCTTCCTTTCAAAGGTCATGCACTGTCTGTGAAATCTACGGATTCCAAACTGCATGACATGAAGGACTCTAGAGCCACCCTGAAGTCGCTGGGCATGTACACACCACAAGGGACCAGGTGCTCCTTTGGGCCTCAACAGACACAGCAGCAACTTCGAAGCATCTGACGAAGTGGGATTTTCTCCCACGAAAGCTCATGTGAAAAATAAATCTGTTAGTCTTTAAGTGCCACACGACTCCTGGGGGTTATTTTTGCAGGAACAGAACCAACCATCTGGGTCACGTCCAAGATCTTACCAGCAATCTCAGCATCATTATGGGGTGTCTGACAGGGAGAGGGGCCAGACAGGCAGGGGGTCCAAATCCCAGCCTACATCCCAGGTGTCCTGCCAGGCAGGTGGTTCCTCTCGCTCTGCTTGCCAAAGACAACATTTCTGATGGTCTATTGGAGGGCTGCCATATCCCACCCAACCCCTGGTCTTCAAAAACAGCTTGAGCCCATTTCTACACCACTGGGCCAACATCAAGTCAGACCGCTGAATACTAGACACAGTATCCAAAGGGTACTCCATAAAATTCAAATCCATACCCCAAGACAGAATACCACCCCCTTGCCCAAATCTCAGGGATCCAGAGCTTGACCTGCTGCTACAAAGGGAGTGCAAGAAATTGCTCTCCCTAGGAGTGATAGAAAGAGTCCCAGGAAAGCAATGGGGAAAAGGATTCCATTCCTGTTACTTTCTAGTCCCCAAGCAGAATGGGAACCTGAGACCCATTCTGGACCTCAGGCCCTCAACAAACACTTAAGGCAAATAAAATTACACATGGCTTCCCTATTGCCAATCATCCCAGCTCTAGACCAAAAGGACTGATTTGTGACCCCGGATCTAAAGGACACTTACTTTCACATAGCGATAAGACCCAACCAAAGAAGTTTCCTCTGATTCGTGGTGGGGGGAACCACTTTCAGTTCACATCCCCCCCCTTTGGCCTCTCCCGAGCCCCCAGGTTGGTCACAAAATGCATGGTGGCTATGGCAGCACACCTGAGGAAACAGGGCATAAAGATATACACTTACCTCAATGACTGGCTAATAAAGGGAAGGTCAAGACATCAATTGCAACACAGCTTCAGAGTAACAAGGCAACTGTACAATTACCTAGGGCTCTGCACAAACCAGGAAAAATCAAAGCTCTCCCCAACTCGAAAAATAGAGTTTATAGGAGCCCTCCTAGATTCCATAAGAGGGAAATCATCCCTGCCCCGATCAACGTTTCAGTCCTTTTGCACCATCATTTCTGAGCTCCAAAATGCCCTGATCACCATGGCCAGGCACTGCCTCCAGCTCCTGGGCCACATGGTGGCTTCCACCTCCGTTATAAGAATGGCCTGCCTGAGGATGAGGCCCTTTCAGCTATGGCTAGCCACAGCCCTCTACCTCCATAGGTACGCTCTGAACTAAGTACTGTTGGTTCCCCTCAATGCCCTTGGAACACTGGATAGCTGGCAGGACCCAGTCTTTGCCATGGGGGGATTCCCTTCAAGACTTAGAACCCCTCAGTGATGCTGATCACCAATGCATCAGATAGAGGTTGGGGAGCCCATACCTCAGGGTGTCAATCAACTCAAGGGAACTGGTCATCCAGGGACAGCCTCCTTCACACTCAGAGACACCCACCTGGCCTGCAGGGCCTTCCTGGACTTGATCAAGGGGAAAACAGTCCAAGTCCTGACAAGCAACACAATAGCCATGTTTTACATGAACCCTCAGGGATGTGTTCGCTCCCCCGCCCTTTGCACGGAGGCTACTGACCTCTGGGAACTGAGCCTGAGATACAATTTCACACTGGTAGTGGGCCATCTCCCAGGGGTGGACAACAGCCTGGCAGACTCACTGATCAGTACATTCTTGTCTCATCACAAGTGGTCCCTGCACACGGAGACCATATCCTACATCGTCAGTAGTGGGATATGCCCCAAATGGACCTTTTCATGATGCATCAGAACTGGAAGTGCTGTCACTTTTGCTCACTCAGGGATCGGGATGAGGGCTCACTGTTGGATGCCTTCTTAATCCCTTGGGGGGCCCCCTCTCGTGTACACATTCCCACCAATCCCTTTGATCCACAGGGTCCTCCTGAAAATAAAAAGGGGCACAGCAGACATAATACTGATAGCTCCAGCGTGGCCCAGACAACAATGGTACTCAACTCTACAAGAGCTATTAATGGACACACCACTCCACCTCCCCTACTGGGTGGACCTGCTAACACAGGACTTGGGCTGGCTATGACACCCAAACCCAAAAGTGCTATACCTAATAGCCTGGAGGCTGCATGGTTAGATGAGACTGAGAGACTCTGCTCAGAGAGGGTTAAAGAGGAACTGATTGGTAGTAGGAGGCCCTCCACTAGAGCTACCTACATTGCTAACTGAAAGGTTTTTCCACCTGGTCCAGGGAAAGAAGGATAACCCTGGAGTCAGCCCTGATTTGGTCTATACTCGACTACCTCCTAGACCTCAAAGATAAGGGCCTATTGACCCCTTCTCTCAAGGTCCACTTAGCAGCAAACTCAGCCCTTCACGATAAGGTGGAAGGGGCCTTTGTGTTCTCCCACCTTACTTCCATTAGGTTCCTAAAGGGTATCAAGAGGATCTACCCACAATCTAGAGATCCTGCTCCACAACAGGACCTAAATGTGGTGCTCCACGGCTTAACAGAGCCACCCTATGAACCATTGGACTCTTGTACACTGTTGGTTCTTTCATGGAAAGTGGCTTTTCTGGTAGCCATAACCTCGGCAAGGCAAGTCTCAGAACTGAAGACCCTCTCCTTGGAACCTCCCAAACAAGGCTCTTTACTGACAAGGTGCTTTTGCGACCTTACCCAACATTCCTTCCAAAGATGGTCTCTCCTTTCCACCTGAATCAGGACATCTGCCTCCCAGTGTTTTTTCCAAACCCCCAAGGTTACGGAAAACAGAGGAAGTGGCATACCCTAGATGTCAGAAGGGCACACCTGACATACATTGAGCGTACATGTCTGTTCCGCAAGACCTTCCAACTCTTCGATGCAGTGGCGGAATTGGAAAAAAGGTCAACCAGTGACAACTCAGTGCACCTCTAAATGAATTGTGAAGTGTATGAAAGACTGCTACAGAAGGTCGGGCACACCCCTCCCCAGGAGGGTCAGGGCACACTCAATGAGAGTGCATGCATCTTCAATGGCCTTCCTTGCATGGGTCCCGATCCAGGAGATCTGCAGAGCAGCCATGCGGTCATCAGTGCATACCTTCATGATGCGCTACATGATCATCAAACAGGCTAGGGAAGATGCTGCATTGGGCAGAGCCGTAGTCAAAGGGGGTAAGCTGTATCTCCACTCACCATCCTGGATATGGCTAGTCGTCACCTGTAACTGAATGATATCAGCAGTGCTCGAAGAAGAACGGTGGGTTACCAATGTAACTGTCCTTCTTCGAGATGGCTGCTCACATACATTCTGATCCCACCCTCTGTCTCCACTACTCAGAGTTGGTGAAAAGAAGGGACTGAGGGGGGTCAGGGTCAGGGTCATACATATAGCCATGGTCGTGGCACAGATGAGGTGTTGGCCACTGACTGTGAGCTGACAGGCTAGTGCAAAAGAGTTTCCAGATAACCATGCACTGCGGCACGTAGACACCTGTAACTGAATGAATGTGAGTAGCCCATCTTGAAGAACCCACCACTACCCCATGCCAAATAACACATCCAGAAAGCCCCATGCTTAAAAAAGAGAGAGGGTTGCAGCTTTTTAAAATGTTACTGGACAAAGGACCCTGGTGTAGGAAGGCAGGGACATCTTTTACAGGGTATAACATTTCTTTAAAACCTCTGTGGACAAAAACATGGCATTCAAGAGCCTGCTTGTAACTTTTTGCCCTCCTACCCGATAAAGATTCACCTCAGAAGTGACCTACAGACCCTTGGAAAGAAGCTGGTTCTTGCTGCCATAGAACAAAGTAAAGAATTCATTTTGACTTTACATTGAAACAAAGCATGTTTCAACCCTTCTAATGATCCCGCAGTCACCTTCCCCTCCCCCCAAATCCTTATCTATCCACCAGGCATCCTGCCTTACTTCTGCCTTTTTTTCCGCAAAAATTGTTATCTATTTCATCACATCCCTGACCAGAACCCCCACAATCAGACATCCTGCCTTACCCCCTCCTGGTTTTCCTAGATAAAAGAGTTGTTTTTTTTTAAAAGCATCTCAAGTCACCCTAAACCCTGAACCCAGCAAGAAATAAGGTGTAACAAATTAAAAATTATGTTTGCTCTATCTCTTCTAACAGTTTTTAAATAGGCCCCAGGATCAGAAGGCCCGTGTGACACTTACCCCATGATATGCTGAATACACATCCAGAAAGCCACAATCCTAAAAAGAGAGATTTTAGCTATTTAAATGTCACTTCCAAAGAGCCCTGCATCAGAAGGCCTGTATGACCCTTATATTTATACACACACAATACATAGACCTTTTAGGTTATTTTTTCCCCCTTTATAGGCTGTATTAAATAAAGTTTAACAGGCAAACCAACAGGTCCCCCTTAACAAACAATAAAAAAAGACAAAGGACCCCTTCTAAATCTTTTGAAGATGGTCCTAGATAAGAAGGCTCGTGTGGCAGTTAACCCCTATCCTGAAACATATTCTTCTTCTAGCGCTGCTCACATCATTCAGTTACAGGTGTCTATGTGCAGCAGCACACAACTGGCTGGAAAGCTTTTGCCCTAGCTTGTCAGGGCAGGGTCAGTGGCCAAAACCTCCTCCAGCTGTATCTGCAGCTATGTATATGGCCCTGACCCTGACCCTCCCCAGTTCCTTCTTTCCACTGTCAGCTACAGTATCTGCACAGCCTGCTCTTGCGTTCATGCAAGTGCCTGCCTAGTTCGTGTATGAATCTTCTGTTCAGTCTTGAAGACCTGTTTGTGGACATTGTTCTCCCCTGATCCAGTGTCTCCATCAAATTCATTCAACAACTGGGCTTCAAATGTTGCTCTGACACTCCACAGACCAAGCCCAGCTTCTAACCCTGTGCAGGCTGTGGCAAAGCCTTCCCAGTGAACAACACATGTGAGAAGTGCTTAAAATGCCTGGGTGAGTCACACTGGGCTGATAAATGCTCCATCTGCTGCTCCTTCAAGCGAAGGACATGGAAGGAAAGGGAGCAGAAGTTCCATACTGTGGCCTTGGAGCAGGCATTGCAACTGGTGCCCAGCACATCTTGGGTGCCTAAAGACATACTGGCACTTGTGTGCTAAGTCAGCATTGGAGCCCTATTAGCACCATTCTCTGACAGAGTCTAAGATGACCAGGTCAGTGTCAGACTTGGTGCTGGGTTCCAGCTCTTTGCTGCCACCTCCCTCCCAAGAGAAGGGCCTGGAGCCTCTACTCATGCCTTTGACACCAGAGGCCTTCAAAGCCATGAAGGCTCTTCTCCAGCTACCTACTCCCATGCCTCTCAACCCTCAAAACCTAGAGGCAAGCCTGACTTTCAGTCAAAGGCATGGGCAGCCTCAGAACCTGGTGACAAACTCTGTGGCAAAGTGGGCTGGTGCCAAAATAGAGATATACATGCTACCTATTACCCCACCGCCATTCAGGAACCCCACTACAGTCCTATTAATATTTGCAATAAGTTTTGCTATTAAGATATACATTAAAGGGCACAGTGAGAGCTGGCTGCACAATTCAATGAGCTAAGTAATAAAACCAAGTAAATGTATTATTTAATGGTGTGAAAGTACATTTACAAGCTACAAGAAAGTGAGACCAAGTCAGGGAATCAGAACAGCTGATAAGATAATTTGCAAACAGTTGAGACTCTGTTGCTGATCAGGCTCAAGAAGGCTTGTTTTAAAGATAAAAACATGGATGATGATGATGACGATGTTCCCGCGGAGATGTATCTAAAACGGTCTTCGGCTGACTCTCCCCCAGGCCTCTCAGCCCATCCTGCCGGGGAGCCGCGCTGCAGAAGCGGGTGCCCCTCTGACTCCACGTCTCACCCCACCAGGATCCTCCGCCCCCTCCTCGCTTGGGGTGTCCTCGAGCTGCGGGCGGGGGCAGGAGAAGCGAGCCCCTCTGACCCCGCCCCTGATCCTGAGCCCGCCCCAACTGTGCCCGGCCGATGCCGGGGGGAGCCGGCGTAGGCGCGGGGAGAACGAGGCCGGGGTTGTGGCAATCCCAATGTCAGCGGGGCCTGCCCAGCCCAGCAGTTTCTGTTCCCCGCGCTCCGGGCCGGGCTAGGCAGGACCCTCGGCAGAGCGACCTCGGCCCCGGTCCGGCTGCGGGTGGAGAAAACCAGGTACGAGGCGGACCGGGCCCCTGCACCAAGCCCCGGAGAGAGCCTTGAATCTCCCGGCCCGGCCGTGTGAAAGCGCCGGATTCCTCCGGGACAGCCGGGAGGACGGGGAGAGCCCGGGCCGGGAGGTTGCTGGGGCTGAGAAATGTGGGGCGGGGGCGATGAACCGATGGACTCGCGCGGCGGCCGGCCAGGCCTGGAGAGCGACCTCCGGGAACGCTGCTCTGCTGCCGGGGGCGGGCGGCCTCTGAGCCTCCGGTCCCTGCCTCCCAGCCCCGCGCTGAACTGCCCCGCCGGCCCGGCCAAGGGAGGGAGCGCTGGAGGGGCCCCGAAACTGGGTAGCCCGGAGCGGCCTGTTCCCTCCACCCCCCGGCGACCAGGGAGCCACCGTCTGGAGCGGGAGGGATGGGGCAAGTCACGCCTCCCCCCCGAGCCCCCCACTACAGGGCTGGAGGGGGGCGGGGACGGCATGAGGCAAAGGGAAAATGGGACTTGGCCCCACTTGCGCTGGGTGACTGACTGGGTAGTCGTGTCCGAAATGTGAGGACCTGACCGGGTGCTGCCTAGCTCCGTGGTTTTCAGACTCAGGGTTGAGGCCCAGGACTGGGTCTCACTCTCAGCACCCCTTGCTGCTGCTGCTGCTGCCAAAAGACTGGAATACATTGCTCAAAAATGCAGTTGTTAGGTTGCCAGTATAAATGATATTTTTTTCATCTAGGTCTTGAGAAAAAAGAGTTTGAAGGCCACTGGCCTAGCTCATCGCTGCTGTCTGTCCTATGGCTGTCACTGCTTAGCCCAGAACAAGGACTCAGCACTTTCAAACATTATTTGGTTTTAGATTTTACCATTTTCAAGTAATTATGATGGATGTTAAAATTCCTCTTTAGACTAGAGGTGTTCCATGTGTCTTTTATTTGCAGTCCTCACCCCTTTCTGGAGGGAGCTGTTGCCTTGAGTCATTCTTCATATCGTAGTGGAGGTTGTGTGTGTGGGGGTGGTGGTGTGGAGGCGGTATTCCCCAATGATCACCTTTCCCCCTCACATTGGAGAGCCCTCCCCCCCCCTTATCTCCATTAAACTCTCACAGTTGCTGAGTAGAGCAGGGGTAGGCAACACCTGGCACCTGTGTTGACAGCAGCACAAGAACCCATTTGGAGCAGCACACAGCACCCTCTGTAATGGCACAGAAATTGTCCCTCCTGTTACTGAAAGCCACTCCAGGCCACTTCTTCCATGGGCAGCTGGGGTGCAAAGGGTTCCCGCCATGCCCAGGTTCCAGGCATGGTGTGGAAAAAGATGCCTGGAATGGCTTCTCTGCATGGTGTGCATCAGCCAATGAGCCACTCTGGGTAGCTTCTTTCCTCAGCATGTCTGATGGACAGCCCCCCCCCAAGGAGCTGCTTCAGGCAGCTTCTTTCCATAGCATCCTGGGGAACTGCTGTCCCCAGGCATGCTGCCAAGAGGAGCCACTGCAGGCGCCTTCTTTCTGCTTGTGACTCCTTTCAGTGTTATGCCAGGGAAGTGGCCCTCTCCCTGTCCCCTACCCTCTGGCCATGGCTGCCACCAAATTTTCAGGCAGCTGCCACTTTTATTTCTGTAGAGGGAGCTGCTGCCACTGGCTGACAGTAGAGGAGGATGGGCTGGCAACAGGGGTTGGCAAAGATTGCTGACTCCTGGAGCAGAGTGACTTTCCCTATTTGAACAAACAAGGAATTTTGTGGCACTAGAAGACTAACAAATTTATTTATTGCATGAGCTTTTGTGGGAGAAAATTCCACTTTCAGATGCTTTGAAGCTCAAATAAATAAACTTATTAGTCTTTATGTGCCACAGGACTTGTCGTTTGTTTTACTGAACTAGATTAACATGGCTGCTGCTTTGAGATGCACATCACACACACAGGGCCTGGCACTAACTGGCAGACCAGGGTCCCTCAGGTGCTAACAGGAGAGGTGTCAGGACCCAGACTGATTTCCTTTCCCCAGAGGGTGGGAGATGAGGGATTCACTCCCCTCAATGGACAGGTCTTGGGGGGGGGGCTTATTTCCCCAGGCAGTGCCGAGCATGGCTGAGACTCTCCACGCCCCCCCCCCCCCCTACTAACTCCTCACATTGCAATAGCTGCTTCCCCCAGCAGGGCCCCAGAGCTGCTGATGACTGGTCTCCATGAGGCATTCTCTCCTGTGGTGCTGAGACCCAGCCGGCAAATGGAATGAGTCACTGGGACCCATCTTGGGCAGTGAAATGGCATGGAAGTTTATTGAATCTTTTTGGCTCCTCCGTCCCCCCTCATCTCCTGTTAGAACAGTGTTGCCCAGGGCTCCCTGCAGTCTGTGTTGTGGACCAATAGCAGCAGTGATAACTCTCTTCATTTATGAAATTCTAATATAAAATCATCACAATTTCTGTTCTTGTCCTCCTTCAAACTGTAGGACGTTGAGTGTGTAGAGGAAAAGACTTGTCCGGAGTCCTTGGCCCAGGGGTGGAGAGCTGGGAATGGAGGGGGGGGAGGGTGTGGAACCTCCTCTCCCAAGATTGCAGCTTTTGCATTGTGCTTCTAGTGTCACATTTCTGGTCTCACTGACTCCAGAGTTGCTGCAGGGAGGAGCAAGGAGTGACTCCAGATTAACACTGGACCAATGAGATGAGTAAAGCAGTGTCCTTAGCAGTTTTCACTGCAGGGCTCTGGCTGTTGCTATGGAAGGGGAAGCTCTCTTTTTGTTTCTGTTCACATACGGAATCAGGGTGGAGTTTCTATGACCTCCAGTGTGATCTGGGATTCCAGACTGAGTGGCAAGTGCTCCAGCAGGGTTTGTGCTGTGTAGAGACTTTTGTTGAAGCCTCCTCAGTGCCTGGCTCTGACAGGGACCTAGGGGCTGAAAGCAGCCCTAGCCAGTCCCAGCCCCTGCAGACAGGGACTGCTGAGTTGGAGTCTCCAGGTGACTGAGAGCCCTTTCGGATGGTCAGAAAATGACTGCAGAAATGTCAACAGGTGCCTAGGCTGTTGCAGCCCCTGGATCTGCTACTCGTTAGCTCACCTGTGGGACGGCCCAGAGCTTCCTTAACAGCCCTGAAGTCTCCATGCTGGGGCCAGTAGTGAAACTGGGGGGTTGGCAGAGGAGAGATGGGGTTCAAGGGTGTTTTCCCTTTGCGTGTCTGTAGTGTAGTGCCACCTTAACTCTGCCTATGGGAGTGATAGTCACCACTGGGCGTTAGTTCTCTGTGTGGATGCCAGCTGGGTGCCCTGGGTTAGATGAAGCTGTAGTGAGTGGTAGAGGTGATAATTGGAGCAGCTGGGTAGTGTTGTCAGGTGTGACTGCGATGTGTGGAAATCAAGGACTAATTTGAGAATGGCACGGAGCTGTGAGCATGGTGTAAGCTGTGGTCTGAGTCCCCAGCCTGACCCAGGGAATGAGGGACATATGTAATTGTGTGTTGTATGTGTGATCCGGGCCTCCTGGGATAACCTATTGAATGCCAAAATTGGGGCAAGCTGCAAAACCAGGGGCCAACCCCCACCCCCTGCCGAACCACTGATGGGTGGTACTTAAGCCAGTCTCCCAGTCAGCAACAAAACGTGCTTCTGATTCCCCACTCTGGTCATCACCAAGCATAACAAAATAGAAACAGTCCCCTTACTGTGCATCAGATCCAATGGTTCCTGCTAGCCACTGGGTCTCTTTAAGAAATAGGTTCTCCTGACTTCAAAAGGCCAACCACATCACCCAGAACAATATAGGCTTGGATCTTACCCAAAATATCATGCTGCCAGCCAGTCCTTTAGTAACTTCAATTAAAGGTTTAATATGACAGAAAACAAGCTACATGTGAGAGATATTAAAGGGTCAAAGTGAATCATGCATACAAATGATTTAGCATCCATAGAAAACAAATCCTTGAAGATCCTGTAGTTTGCAGATTAGTTCCACTCCTCTGGTGTGCACCCAGCAGCAGCAGCAGGGTAGATCTCAGTCCTTTGTTCAGTTCCAGAGGGCGGTGTTGGCTGCAGATAGGCGAGAGACTAAAGACAAAATGGAGAATGGGCAATGGCCTTTCATCTCAGAGACCTTGCCAGATTGGAACGGAGGTGGGCCACATGGTCAGTCTGGGTAACTGGTCAAACAGGTTTCCTCTTGAGCCCTCTGTAGGGGGGAACCCCCTCCTGATGGGCCATTAACAGGACAATAGTTTGCAGATGCCCAGTTTGGGATTGCCTCAGCTCAAACAACTTGGAACATACGTAAAACAAATAAGATAGCTAGATTCTAATACAGATATGATACCTACCTATAAATCACATAATTAGTCCTAGCAGATTACAGCCTTTCTATTGATACCAAACATGGCATACCGCATATGGATTATTGCAAATATGAAATATTATTATGACAAATAATCATAAACAGTCCCCTAGACCAGTGGTTCCCAACCTTTTCTCTGCCATGGCACATCTTGATACCTTCAAATTTTTTGAGGCACACCACCATTAAAAAAACTCATGAATATTTGAATTAACTTAAATTACTAATGAATATTCATGAACAGTGTTTCGGAAATGCTCCTATGTGGGGTAGTAGGGGTAGCAGAGCAGGGGTGGCAAAACAGAGGAGGTCAGGAATTGTGTGAAGTGGCAGGAGTGATTGTGGGGAGCAGAGCAGGGCAGGGGTGGCAAAAGAGGACAAGGGGGGCCATGTGGGGAACAGCACAAGGGTGGCAAGAGAGGAGAGAGGAAGGGAGAACAAGAGTGGCTTTGTGGGAGGGCAGGGGGAACCTGGGGAGTGGGAAGGTGGGGCAGGAGAGCATGGTGCACCACCCACTTCTCCACAGTGGCTCCCTGCCACCCAGGGCAAATGCTCACCCCACTGCTGCTCCCTCCCACCTTAGTGGGTCCTGTCCTCCCGTCCCCCATCCCACTGCTGCCTGTGATGGACCCTCCCATCACTGCAGGGGCCAGAACTAGGTCTGCAGCCCCCAGCTACACTCCCCCACACACAGCCACCCCACCCCCAGCTACATACCCTCTGCTACACATCCATTCCCCCCTACCCCTGCTACACCCACCCCTGCCCCACACACCCCCCCGGCCCCCCCCCCCCCCCGAAAGCCCTTACCTGGGCTGTTTGCAGGCTGGCTGACGCAAGCTGCTCCACCCCGCAGGAGGTGATTCACACATTCCTGGCCTCCTGCAGCAATCTGCTGGCTGGGCTTAAGGTGGAGCCACTGAAATGCTGCTTTCCGGCTGCTCATGCTGTTTTTAGGGGGACCCCTGGAACTCAGCATTCCAGTGCCTTCCTCTCTGCCTAAAAGTAGGGGGTCCTGGAACTGTGTTCCAATGCCTTCCCCTTACTTTAACCCCTGCCTTTTCCCAGCTGTGCACAGCCCACGTGGCTGGGCTAAGTAGGGAGGGAACTTTAATTCCAGCTCTCGGGGGTGCTTGCAGCACACTAAGGGTGTTGCTGCGGCACAGCAGTGTGCCCCGGCACACTGGTTGGGAATCACTGCCCTAGACCCAGACAGCGTCACAGTATGCCAGCAGTGGAGCCTGGGGTCTCCGTGCTGTGGGGGTTGTAAGCAGTGGGGTGGGGTGTGAGACCCAGGTGTGTGTTCAGTGATGGAATGTGAGACAGAAATCCTGGGACTAATGGAGATGGGCTGTTCAGTGTAACAGGTGTGGGATTGTTTCTCTGGGGCAAGCTCTGCATCTGAGTGTAGAGCAGCTGTTGGTGGGTCCCATTCAGTGCAGCTCACCTAAAACCAGGTTCTGTCTGAGCACAGGGAGGAGCTGGGCTCTGCTGCAGCCATCATTGTCCTGTCACCTGAGGGAGTGGTGTGGTTCCTCTTGTGGGGCAGTGCTAGAGCTGCTATTCTTGGAGCCCCAGTGCTGGCTGCAGTAGCAGAAAGTGTGGAGTGTTCGCTCAGCAGACCTGGATGCTGTTTGTAGGGGGAACAGGCTCGGTTTGGTGGGGATCTGGTGTGTTATTACCAAAGTCCAGTGCTGGTGCCCACAGGAGCAACAGGTACTCTAACACACTAAGGTGATGTCCCCTGGGGTATCGCAAATATGCCCCTACTAGGGCATCTCCTTTTGTACCTCAGCACAGACAAATTACATATCACACTCCAAATGTTGCAAGTTGCCACCCTTGTACCTGCTGGTTGGAGTAAAACATCCCATCCTCCCCTCCATCGCCTGCCCAGGGTCGGTGTGTTCCTGAGCCTTTCATTTACATTAGATGAGAACTGAGTGTCCACGTGCTGTTCTGTCAGGTCAGGATTGTGCTTTCTAGGTGTCAGCCAATGCCCAGCATCTGCTGCTCTGCATAGACCAGGCCTGCTCTGATTCACGGCCTTTGGTCTCTACGGTTAGTTATGCCAAGGATTCCTGCAAGGCCTATGCCTCCATGGGTGTGAGAGGCTGTTAGCCATGTCCCTGTGTCCTGCTGTTCCACAATGGCCCCTTTTGTTTTGATAGTCCTTGAGGAGCATGAACTCATAACACTGTACAGAGACTGAACACACTGGCAGGCTGAAGACCTGTCTTGGACAACCCCAGCATACTGGTGAGCTGGCCTGGCTTCCGGTTCTGAATTTGTCAGTGCTCAGCAGATACCTATAGCCTTGGCAAGAGCTGGTACCTGGTCTTCCAGTGACAGGGGGTACAGAAGGTGCTGCCTCGGCTGGTACCTGGGCCCAGAGGGCTGTATTCCAGTCACTTAACATGACACACTGGGCTTGCAGTTCCTGCAGGACCCCAGTAACATCTGAGGTGGGGGCTTGTGCTCTAGAGGGATTGTTCAGAGGGGAGCTCCAAGCCATGGCATAAATACTTTACTTATCTCCTGGGGCTGCTCAAAAAATTACACACTGAGGGGTGGAGGGTGCAGCGCAGTGCTCAGAGCAGGAACACATTCCAGAGGAGACTAGCAAGAGAAACAGTATGTGGGCTTGGGCACCAAAGACTCTTGTACGTCTTTGACACTTGCCCTTAAGGACAGTGATGGTTGGGATCCTCCTAAAGTGTCTCCTTTGATTCTGCTCTTCTCCAGTGTTTGCTTTAGAGACTCTGTTATTATGTGGGGTTAGCCATGTTCCCAGAGAGAGGCTGGGTCTGGGCTGTAATAAAGTCACAAAAGGCATGTCTACCCTGCAATAAAACACCTGTGGTAGGCCTTGGCCAGCTGACTTAGACTGACTGGTATCTGGATGAGGGGCTGGATCCCGAGCTCTGATGTCTACTTGTCAGTTTTATGGTTTGGTACCGTGAGCCTTGTGGGTCTGAGTCAGCTGACCAGGTCAAGTGCAGGAGTTTTATAGTAGTCTAGACATCCATTAAGTGGTTTTTAGGTTATTTATATACTGACAGCAGCATAATTGCCACAGTCTGATTTCCACCCCCCCACCCCCCCAGATCAACTGAGTGGTCAGTTGAGAAACATGCTGTCGATCTTTAAATTGACTTAATAAAACCTCCCCCTGAAGTGGGGTAGTGCTGCACTGATGGGAACACATTCCTCACTGGCGGAGCACGGTGAAGATGCTGCACTGAAGGGGAGTTAGGAAGTCATTGGATGCTTGTGCACCTTGCATAACTCCTGTCAACAGCCTCTGGGTGCTCCTGGCAGTGCGGAATGGTCCTTAGAGCTGCAGAACCTAGAATGTCTATTTGCAGGGATAGCCAGGGGTAACTGGAGGTGTGAGATGGACAAATCCCCTTCTGAAATAGCTCCAGTTGCCCTTCTTGTCCTGCCAGTCTGCAGAATAACATCCTTGTTTTTCCCTAGATCATCCCATCCTCTGATGAGAATGGAAATGGCATCAGTGGAATTGGCTCAGGTAAGAGATTATCAGGGAGTTGGTGGTGGGCTCTGGCAGGAAGGAAGGGGACTAGAAATTTACAGGAGGGTGGGAGCTGCTGGAGGTTGGAGAAGGGGGCAGGAAATACCCAAAGTGGAGAATAGGTGGGGACAGGGTATGACCATCCTGCTATCTCTACTTGAATCTGGGGTTTATTTTCCAGGACCAGACTAATGGGGAATGGAACTTTCCATGTTTGTAGATCAAGAAATAAGCTTCCAACCAGAAATGGAAAAATTTCCCAGACAACCAGTGCTGGATGATGAACTTACTGATATACATTGTTGTTTGCCACTCCACAGTCCGTGTGTCACTTGCAAACTTTACTAATTGTGATTTGATGTTCTCTTCGGTCATTGATAAAAATGTTAAATAGCACAGAGCAAATGAGACTGCCTTAGAAACACACCTCCTCAACTGCTGTTCCTTGCTTACAATTAAGTTTTGAGATCTATCAGCAACTTTTTCATTTCTTTATTGTGGGCAGTGGTACTTTTGTGGAGTTCTGGTGGTTTAACCCAAAGATCACTCTGTACCAAATTAAATGCCTTACAGAAGTCTGCATGTATTATGTCAATGCTATTAACTTTATCAACCAAACTTCTAATCTCATTAAAAAGATAGTTAGTTTGTTTTTATCCAAAACTATGGTGATTGATATATTACCCTCCTTTAATTCTCTATTAACACAATTATCAGGGACTGTGTGGTATCCAAGTCTGAATGACAGCCCTGTGATTACCTGGCTCATTCCTTTTTACACATTCTAAATATCAGCAGAAGACTATCTTTCATTCTTCTGAAGTTTTGCCAGCATTCCAGGCAGGGACATTGTTGCCCCCCAGATAGGTTTGCTGCTCCCACCCAAGAGCCGACCTGGGGCCTCATCCGTCCCCGGACCATCGTTGGGGGTGGGGGGATGAGAGAAATGATCGTCCCGTGCCCTGCAGTTCCATGGGCCCTGCGCTGCCCTGCCGGGAGCATGGCAGCACAGGGCCCGCACTGCTGTCTCCCCACCCCCCAGCCAGTTGCTCCCCATCTCGCTGCCTTCAGCACGAAGCATGGAATTCGAACTCCACTGTGGACAGGCTTGCCCCACTCCCAGGCTGGCTGTTCCGCCCTGGGGGTGGGAAGGGCTGGCCCAGAGGTGGGGCGAGAGAGCAGGCCAGCTTGCTCCACCTCCCAGCCTGGACGGGTTTGTGGTGAGCCCAGGTACAGGCCGATTGGGGGTGTCTGTTTTTGTTTTAGCACCCGCTAGGGTCAGGTGATTGTCTGGCAATGGGCATGATTGCTTCCACTTCAGCCAAAGTGCCCACAGGTGATTGGTCAGTCTATTGCAGTGGTTTTCAATTTTTTTTCCTCCAGACCCAGTTGAAAAAAATTCTTTATATCCACGACCAATCAATTAGATCTTTGAGTAAAGCATTCCAGTCTTTTGGTGATGGCAGCTGGGGGCACTGTGACCCAGTACTGGCTCCAGACCTCTGGTTTGAAAACCACTGATCTATTGTTCCTGTATGCCATGGAGTCATTCCTAGCTGATTACAACCTTTTCATTCATAGCAAACATGGCATATCATATTACTGCAAATATGAAATATTATTCAGTGGTAGATGTTAAAGGTTTAAAGTGGATCACATCCATACAAATGATTTAGAGTCCATAGAAAGCAAGTCTTTGAAGAATTTGGGTTTTGCACGTTAGTCCATTTCCTCTGGTAGACATCCAGCACCTGGGTGGGTCTCATTCCTTTGTCCAGTCACAGGGGAATTGTTCCAGAGGTGGGTATGTTGGTTGCAGACTGAGACTAATGACAAAAATGGAGATGGAGTTGCTGCCTTTTATCACCTCTGGCCTTCCTGCTGGTGTGTGGAGTTTTTGCAAATCAAAATGTATTTGAGTCACATGGGCAGGTCCTCGTGGTTCAGCAGGTCTCTCTCTGGACCCTCTATGCCTGGGACCTTTCTTAATGGGCCGTTAAGAGAAACAAAAAGTGTAGACATCCAGTCTGGAGAGTGTCCTAGAATCCAATAACTTGGAACACAAATAGAATAAACCTATTCGTAGCTTCTAATACTGATATGACAGTTTTGTAAACCATAGAATCATTCCTAGCTGATTACAACCTTTTCGTTGGTACCAAACATGGCATATCACATATGGATTATTGCAAATATGATTAATATGAAAAATAATAAATGATTCTCTAAAGCCAGACAGCATCTCTCACACACACCTCCACTAGGGGAGTGGAATCACAGCTCTGTTTGTCTGCATTCATTAAAGCCATGTGCAAGACTCATTTAGGGATGTGCCACAACATTGCATTCTGTCTATAGGCATGCATGATATTGCAGGAGATATGCTACTGTAACACGTTTCAGTTTGTCACAAGAACTCAAAAAAAACACCTTGTATGACATACTTTGCTTTAGGCCCTGCGTAGTTGCGCTGTAAAGGTGAACATGAATGATTCATGGATTACACCACAAGGGTGCACACGAGGTGCAGCATGCTGCAGCAGGGTAGGGATGGACTTTTTTACTATGTCCCTCCCAGGGTTTTCACTTTCCTGGCCTTGGTCTGCAGTGAAAAATGGTGTTGTCAATGGGCAGCAGGTAGTGAGAAGGCACCTTTTGTTCTTTCAGGGGCCAGTGACTTTTGAGGAGCTGGCTGTGTACTTCACGGAGGGTGAATGGGCTCTGCTAGGCCCTGGTCAGAGAGCGCTCTACAGAGAGGTCATGCAGGAGAACTATGATGCCACAGCCTCACTGGGTAAGGATTCCTGTGCTCTGCTAAGTAAAGGCTGGGAGGGAGGGGGTCTCTGCAGAAGCCGAGTGGTGAGAACTCCAGCCCTTGGCTCAGCCCATCATTTCTGACGGGTTTCTATGCTCCACTCCTTCCCTCATGGCCTTCTGCACTGTCATTTCTGGATGTGTGTGTGTCTGATGTTGTGAAAAGGGAAGAGTAGGACCCTTTGGAGACTGGCACACTGACAGGGTTCCTGGAGGGGACTGTCTGGCAGCTGGGCTATAGAACAGACCTTGAGGATCTGTGGCAGCTGATGGGATTCTGAGTGCAACAGGAGGGTTTTGGAGTCAGTGACTTGCCGCAGTAAAACTGAAACTAGTCGAAGGAGACAGCAAGGAAATGTGCCTGTTTACCTCCCTAAGAAGTTCAGCACAGCGTCGTGTGGGGGAGAGGGTTCGGTGCTGGGACGTTAAACCAGGCTCATTTGATGGCATGGCTGGAGAAGGCTGAGCAGACCAAGACCCAAAGCCAGGTGGAATTTCAAGAGTCCTGGGGCTACAGAGGCATTTGCTGCAGCAGCAGGGGCCTCCTGACTATCCGGTTCCCCCTTTCCTAGGGTTGAAGCCATGGGCAGCAGGCAACGAAGGGGAGTGAGAGTACGAGGGAAACAGAAGGCAGAGCAGAGGAAAAGACAGAATGAATAATGATAGCATGAAATGAGTATGGGGAGGTGGAGAATCAATAGGTCCCATACAGGGGAAAGTGGGGAGAGACCACAGGAAGTTAGTTCCTTACAAAACCTAGATACTGAATTGCTGGCCTATTTTAAAGTGAGGGGGCATAGGTGCTTCCTTTTAGTACCCCTGAGCAATGTTCCCTCTAACTTTTCGTAGGCTGTGTGCGCAAAAAATTTCTTTTGTGCAAATTTTTGGAACCAGTGTTCAAATCTGTGCGCATGCCAGTGACTGTGGTCAAACTTGTGAGTGCAACGAAGTAAATGTGTATGATGCAAATAATATCTAAATTTTATTTTGATATGGTGATGGAGATGATTTTATAAATTACAAAGCCTTATTTGAAACATGCTATTTGAAATTACCTACTTAAAGTAACATAAAAATATTAGCACTGTTGAATTTTTTTGTGCACACTTTAATTTGTTGTGTGCGCAGGTTTCATAACCTGTGTGCGCACGCACGCATGCACAGCTTAGAGGGAACATAGCCCCTGATAAGGGTTTTGGTTGGAACCAGGTTGATCCTGCAGACTGGCTCTACTGTCTTGTCTCTGACTTGCTTCTAGTAGTGGGTGGGAGGAGCCATTCTCTGCTTCTGGTGGGCAGAGCTAAGCTGGGCCCACCCCACATGCTGGAAGGGAAGGAGAGCAAAAGGCAACTTGAGCAGTTAAGGGTTGAGACACATCAGTAACCGCTTAAAAGACAGGAAACAGGGTGGGAAGAAAGGGTCAGTTTCCATGGTGGTCGGAGAGAAACAGGAGGGTACTGGAGGGATCTGTATCCTGATGAGTTTTGTCAACTCATTCCCAAATGATCTGGAATTTGGAGTAAACAGTGAGGTAGGAAAGTCTGGAGATGATACAAAAGTACTGAAGATTAAGTGCAGAGCAGACTGTGCAGAGGTGCAAATGGGATATCTTAAAACAAGGTGAGTGGTAACAAAATGGCTGATGAAACTGAATGGTTGTAAATGCAAAGTAATGCATACTGGAAATTCTAATACAAGCCTACACATAAAATAACTGTGTCTACAGCAGCTTCCACTTGAGATCTTGGTATTGTCATGTATATTTCTGCAAAGACATCTAATCCATATGTAGCAGCAGCCCAAAAAACTAAGAGAATGTGAGGAGTCATTGGCTGTGTTCACACACAGATGGTTGTTTCGAGACAAGTTGTATCGAAACAACGCCTTATTTCAAAATGACGTACTTCGAATTAGCAAAAAGTCATTTTGAAATAGGGAAAAAAGTCGGAAACGTAATAGCACGTTCACTGCGGGCTGAGCCCGGCGCCCCCAACTCGCTGGCGGTGTCAGGGGAGCAGCCTGGGCTGTGGGCTGAGCCCGGTGCCGCCAACCCGCTGGCGGTGTCGAGCAGCAGCCCGGGCTGCGGACTGAGCGGCCCAGCAGCAGCTCACCCCCCGCCGGTGGGTGTAGCCCCCTTTCTGGGTCTGAGGGACAGCCCTCAGCACCCTGGCCAGGGTCCTGAGGGTTCCCTGGCCAGGGTGCTGAGGATCCAATGTTGTTTCGGAACACTTTGTTCCAAAACAACATGTTCACACTGCATTGTTTCGAAACAACCGTTGCGAAACAACGTTGTTTCGCTTAGAAACTAGGTTTAACTTGTTTTGAAACAACGTGGTTCCCATTGTTTCGAAACAACCGTGCGTCGTGTGAACATGGTTTTTTTTGTTTGGAAACAACCTCGTTGTTTTGAAACAAAAATGCTGTGGGAACACAGCCATTGACTCAATTACTTGTGGATTCTCTGTCCCTTGACGTCTTTATACCATGATTTAGGGACTTAGTTATTAAACTCCTAGGTTAGAGGTTTATTACAGGAGTGGGTGGGTGAGGTCCTGTGGCCTGTATTTTGCAGTCCCTTCTAAGTAGTGAAGAAGTTTAACAACAAAGCACAATCCTAGCAGAACTACATACAGTAATAGTCCGGAGATGCTAGTGTAGTAGTCGTACACTAGCCAGTGCTGCCTTAGAGTACTAATATAACCCTGGGACTGTGGTGATCTCTGTCCTCACTGCCTCCTCAGTGGGGCACTACTTTGTCCAGCTGCCTGACTTGAAGCTAGAAATGTGCGGCTGCTGTTGTGGCCCTCCCATGCTCCACCTACAACTGACTCTGGGCTGGAGGGGAGGGTCTGCTCCCTGGTGAGCCAGACAGCACCTTTTGGTTAGCCAGACTCTGGCCTGTAGGCTATAGATTTGGACAACCCACTTCTCATCCTTCCTGCACCCCATGCATGTCTTGTCTCTTTAGTTTCTAAGCTCTTGAGGGCCTGGACTGTTGCTACTCAGTGTTCATACTTAGCTGGAAACAATGGGGTCCCTGTTTTTTTATTGGCCCTTAGGCACTGCTGTAATGAACATGATCCATTGTTATAGCTGTCCTGCTGCTTGGAGCCAGGGAATCCGGCCTTGGGATTTTTAAAAATGAACTGAGAGTAAATACTTGTATATTCTTTGTGACAAATACTGCACAAAGTCAACTGGTCTCATTTGCGTTTGTTCTCTTACACAGGCTTTCCAGTTTCCACATCAGACATGATTTGGCTGGAACGAGCAGAAGAGCTGTGGATCCCAGCTCTCCAGGGCTCTGAGGAAAGAGGGATCCAGAAAGGTATCTATGGGAGGGCATCGGTTAAACCAACTGGAAAAACTGCCCATAAACAAAGAAAATGTTTAGGATTCTGTACCAAGATCTTGTGAGCTTTCTGTATTCACAGTTGTTTCCAGCAGGTGTAACAGCCTTATGACAAATGTCATTTCTGGTTTCCCATCTCTCCTGACTCACCCCTGCTGTTCCTCCTTCCCAATCTTTCATCCTTCCCTTCCTGTGTGGGATGTGGACCGAGAAATGACTCTCTCTTCTCTGCTTAATAGCTTTGTGGTGCGAAGAAGGAGGGTGTGATGGAAATTAAATACTGTTTTATAGAGAACTTGTTTAGGTTTGGTCCAACTTTTTCCCATTCCTCTGTTCGAGGTTTCCTTTCTCCCCAGCAGAGGCAGTGACCTATAACTGCATTTTCTCTGTGTCCTTCCAGGGGATGAGATGGTGAGTGGGAACAAGGAGAAGAATCCCTGGCAGGAAGATGCTGAGCAAGTAGAACCACCTGGCATGTCAGCAGGAAGCTCTAAAGGGAAACTGTCTTGGAGTTGTGCACAGGGAAAAGCCAGTGATAGTCAGCATAGGGCAGAACAAATGTTCAGGAGCTGCACAGACCTCATTGGACGTCATAGAACGAATATGGGACACCCACTCTACACCAGCCCTGAGTGCAAGAAAAGCTTCAGTTGGGCCTCAAAGCTTATCTTGCATTCAGAAGAGCGATCCCACATGTGCTCTGTGTGTGGGAAAGTGTTCAAGCAACCCTCACAGCTTATCATACATCAGAGATTCCACACAGGAGAGCGACCCTACATGTGTACTGAGTGTGGAAAAAGTTACTATCACAGCTCACACCTCATGAGACATCAGAGAATCCACACAGGAGAACGCCCCTACATGTGCTTTGAATGTGGGAAGAGCTTCCCTGAGTTTGCAAACCTTATCACACATCAGAGAATCCACACAGGGGATCGACCCTACCCATGCTCTGAGTGTGGCAAAAGTTTCAGTTGGCGTGGAAACCTTATCAGACATCAGAGAATCCACACAGGAGAGCGACCCTATGTGTGTCCTGAGTGCGGGAATAGCTTCAGGCATCGCTCAAACTTTGTCACACATCAGAGAATCCACATGAGAGAGCGACCCTACAAGTGTTCTGCATGCAGGGAAACCTTCAATCAGAGCTCAGCTTTATTTAGTCATCAGAGAACCCACACAGGCAAGTGAGATCCAAAGTATTTTGACTTTGGCTTGTGAAAGGTTATTTTAAAAATAGAGTTAATTACAATTTTGTTTACACCTGGTTTGCCCAGTTTATGGCTCACCAGGGCCTGGAATTCCAGCCTTGGGGGTGCCTGGGGGCTGGGGCCAGGCTGAAGCCTTTTCAAATGTCTTGTTCTAAGCACGCTCAGACATGGCCCAAGGTGAGAGTAGTTTCTCTAACAGGGCAGTAACTATATGGCGGGGCGAATGGGGCAAAACCTCTAAGCCAGTGATGCAGCTGAGCAACTTGGTGCTCACTGCATGACAATTTGGGAACCTAGGCCCGCCCCCCCCCCCCACACACTCCGTTTCCTTCTCACTGCCAGCCCGGTTCCTTCTCCCACTAATTCTTCCAAGCTGGCCCAACCACATCGTTCCCCCCACCCCCACCCCCGTTCTCTTTCCCCACTGGCTTGCCCTGTCCCCATTTGCCCCCCAGGACCCGCTTACCTGATTGCTGGAGCAGCGCAGCAGGGCCACAGACTCCTCCTGCCCCCCCAGCATGCCCTGACTGAGCATGCTCAGAGGCTTGGGGGGCCAGGGCATCTGATGGGGCACAGGGAGGTGGCAAGCTGGAGGGTCTGGCAATGACATGGTGCGGGGGAGGGTGACAGATGGCAGTGGTTAGGTTGTGCTTGTGGGGGACCAGACAGGGAGATAGGTGAGGCGTGGGAGGGCCAGAGAGACCATCGGGCACAGTGAGGCCCAGAGGAGATGGTGGCGTGGCCAGGGGGGCTATCAGAGAGGCTGAGGTGAGGTGGGGTGGCCCCAGGAGAGGTCATGATGGCCCACCGAGGCTTGGGGGAGGCAGCAGCAAGGCGTGGGGAAGGCCGTATGGAGCTGAGCAAGGCTATGGGAAGGGTCCAGAGGGGCCCAGTAGAGGCCTGAGGGCCCAGGGGAGGGCACAGCAACTCTGAGTGAGGTCTCATTTCCCACCTGTCTAGTTCCAAAGGGGTAGCCATGTTAGTCTAGTTCTGCTTCAAAGCATCTAACGAAATTGGATTTCCTCCCATGAAAGCTCATCTGATAAATAAATTGGTTAGTCTTTAAATGCTGCAGGACTCCTTGTTTGTTCCACCTTTCTAGCAACTGTGTGATCATTTGCTGACTGCTTTAGTAATTGTTTCTGTAGATGTTAACAGTATTAAGGATTTTATTGTTTAACTGTTTAATTTGTTTTATCTCAAAGTAGTTATGGTGCTGTATATACTGATATATAGCGGCATTATCTGTGACTGTCACTTTCTGCTGTATATAGTGTAATAACTTGTAGCAAGTAAAAGTGATTTTTGATGTAAAGGAGTTGGGTTTAAATCTTGCTGTACTGATACTTGATCCAGATAAATAGCCTATTTGTTTTAGAAGAGAATACTGATCTTTGTTGTTGAGTTATGTGTTGTGTTTAGGTTTATTAAAAACCATTAGGCTGGTAGACCACACTGTTTTTATTCCAGAAACTTCTGGAAAAGTAGTGTCAGAGAATGATTTTTGATTTTCTGGGATAACAGTGGCACCGAGTGAAGTCCTGCAGCGGGGTGCATCAGGGAGTGGCCCTCAGGCATCACCTCTGAGGGTACCACCCCTGACATGGGGCAGTGTGCCCATATTGACATCCCATTGATGTTTGAGGTGCCAAGAGAGTTGGAGGACTGGCCTACACTTTTACCTCCTTTTCCAGAGAACACCAAAAAGGACAGAGGCCTGCTATCGAGAAGGAAACCCACAATGGGGTTTCTGGATAGTGCTGGCCAATACCACTACAGGAGACATCAGCATTGTCCTGCAGCTCTCTTCCTGAGACCAGATCAGCTCTGGCACCAACAACACAGCACTGATCCATGTCACTTTGGCATGACTCACCATCCCTGGTGCTGAATGCACCCTGGTGTGGACTGTGCTCACCCTCTTCATCATTGAGGAGCATGCAGGTCCATTGCCAGCGTCGATCTCCCTCCTCTGCACTGTTGAGTTCATCTGCTAGAAAGAAGCGACATAAAACCTGGTCTCTGCAAAAGAAGCACCCAGGTGACCAGTGGCACCAAAAGGACAAATCAGACTCCCAGGTTCACCTTCAGAGCAGTCATCACTGATACCTCTGCAGCGCTCACAGCACTGCAGCATCTCTTCACAGTTGTCAGAGAGGCATGTTTCAATGCAATTGTAACTCTGTACCGAAGAGGATGTCAGAGAACCTCCTTGAAGGTCCTCCTGCAGCAGGTCAAAGCAGCCCTGAACTCCTGCAAGGTCAGGGCCCCTCTCCCTAAAATTGTCAGGGGGTGCAGTTGGTACCAGTAGCCTCAATAGTACAATGCTTCTCAGGGTCTGAGGAAGACTCAGACCCAAGAGAGGGCCCTTGAGGGGTATGACCTGTGGCCCCTCATCCATACTCCACATCCTTCCCTGACAAGATGGTAACCCAGAGGATTTTGTTCCAGTTGGTTGATTTTAGGCCCATTAAGATATGTTTAAAGAGGATGGCCTCTAACCTTGGCACAGAAGTAACAGAACTGAGAGAAACCTCGAGTCCCATTTCAATGTGTTGGCAGCAGCAGTATCGGCAAGGATAGCATTCCCAGTGTACGATGGTGTTTTAAAAATTGTTCAGTCCCTGTGGCAAATGCCATCCTCTGTACCCTCCACCTCAAAGGGGCAGAGGAAAAGTATTATGCACCTGCCAAGTGGTTCAAATACCCATATACCCACCACGCCCCAGGCACTTCAGCTGCAGATGCAGTGAATCAAAAAGAAAGAAAGGGCCAACCCGCCTCCACTGCCAGGAATAAAGACACCAAGACACTTGACCTGTTTGGCAGACAGATTTATTCAATGGCTAGTATGTAATTCAGAGTTATTAACCAGCAGGCCCTCCTGGGGAAATATAATTTTAATCCCTGGAACTCCCTGAAAGGTTTTGGAGAGTCCCTTGCTCAGGAGCAGGTGTTGGATTTTAACAGTTTGATGAGTCAGCCTTGTTCTCCAACCAGACGGATGGGAAACTGGATGGCCTTAAAGACTTGAGAGCAATGCTCTGCTCTTTGGGCTTGTATATGCCTCGGCCTTCTATATGTCATTTACAGCTGCAAATACCTCAACAGGACCACCAGCAGCAGGGGTACCAATTCCAAAGGCGCTGTGGGGCAAGAGATAGGGATAGAGTTAGAACTCCTATGAAAAGCCACACCCTGGCATCCTTGTTGCCCCAACAACCAAAGGCTGCAATTTTGATAGTACACCCAAGGATGGCATCCCAGCCTGGCCACAGGATCCTTCCTTTCCCAAACCATCTACCAAGGTTCTGGTCAGAGTGGTCCAGGATCACATCAGATCAGTGGATCCTGGATGTAATTTCATCTAGTTATGCTCTCCAATTTTCTTTGTGGTTCCTGAGTTATCCACCTCTGATGCCTCTCCCTCCTGCCCCTGGTCCCTCTTTACTTGTGCAAGGAAGTCTGCAGACAAAACTTGGGCGCTAGTCAAGTGCACTCTCACTGGTCTGGGCAATGGCACATTGACTTACTTGTAGCAGATTTTGATGCAGGTGGTGATTCACAATTGTATCTGCTGGGTCATTACTGACAGCCCCTTTCATCCATTCCGTGATGGCCACAAAGATCTGGGCTGATCTCTGGAATGGCCTGGTGCACCTGATATAAGGGCAAAGCTCTTCTGATGTTCATTGTGTGCCATCTCCGTTCCTACTCTGTTGCATGGAGTTTTGGAAGAGGGTGGGAAGAAACTTGTCTTGATTATAATGACATGGAGACACAACCTTGAACACAAACTGCTCCCAATTTTAATAAAGATTTCACCTTTTGCTCTAAGATGGGTCTCTGAAGAGGAACCAAGGGAGGTGGGAGAGCAGGAGGTGAAATCTCTGTTAAAATTGGGGGCAGTATAAAAGGTGCCAGAAGACCAGGAAGGGAAAGGGTTCTATTCCAGATCAAGGGGGACAAGGTGGAGATCAGCACAGCCCTACTAGCACTGGTATAGCATTCTCTGATCTTTCAATGCCCTGGGAGCTACTGAGGAGATGGGGTCTCCTGACCCAGGACCACAGCCAGATCGTGGCTTGGAGACTCCATGGCCGAGTGTGGAGGAGAGAGCTTGCTTGGAGCAGGTCCAGTATGTTCTGCTAGTCAGCAGAGAGCCTTCCACGCCAGTTGTACGCCAGGCTAAGTGGAAGTGTTTTACCATTTGGGTTCAGGACCAGGGTATCCTTCTTGGCTTCTCCCCCATACAGGCAGTCCTGGAGTAGCTAATGCACCTCTAGCTTCAGGGCCTAGCCCTGGCATCCCTAAAGGTCCATTTAGCAATCATGTTGGCCTTCCATCATCCCAAGGGTGGAATTTCAGTCTGGATATGTCTTTGCCCAGATCAGTGACAACACACTCGACTAGAACTCATACTTGGTCTGTGGACTTCCTTATGCAAGTGCCAGTCCAGAAGAGCTGCAGAGCTCCATCTGGCTATCTGTCCATACCTTCACTTCTCACTACACCAGCAGGAGAGGGACAATTCAAGCCTTGGGGGAGGCAGTGTGACAGCTTGAGGTTAACTCCTTGCCACTTTCAAGGCTTGTGAATCACCCAGTTGGGAGTGGACATGAGCAAGCACTCAAAGAAAGGAGCGGTTATTTTCTAGTAAATATGGTTCTTCAAGATGTGCTGTTTATGTCCATTACCAATTTAGGTGTATGCGTGCCTCCATGCGTGATCACCGGAAAGCCTTTTGCTTGTGGTATTTCCCATAGGGAAATACCACCTCATGGAATTTCTGCGTGCGTACCACTGTTTATGAGGCATCACTGATCCCTCCTTAGTCTCTTTCTTTTTTGGTAGCCCTTTGAAAAGCAGGGATGGAGTGTGGGTCTGGAATGGACATGAGGAACGCATCTTGAAGAACCACAGTTACTGATACGTAACTGTTCTTTTAAGAAAGCAAGTAACAACGGCTAAGGAAAACGCACAGAATGTTTTTGTTACTGTTAACCATTTTGCAAAACAAATTGAACAGGTTGTGGCCTGGGTATCCTTGGACAACCTCCTGAATATGTAAAAAGCAGGGCAGGCTCCAAAACCAAGAGCCAGACTCTCCAACCACTGATGGGTGGTACTTAAACCTGTCTCCCAAACAGTCACAAAACGTGCTTCTGATTCCCCAGTCTGGTCATCACCAAGCATAACAAAATCGAAACAGCACTCTTTATTGCACATCAGCTCTGCTGGTCCCTGACTAGCCACTAGATTCCTTAAAGAAATAGGTTTGCCTGACCCCAAAGAACCAGCCACATTACACAGAACAATATAGGCTTATGCAAAATATCATGCTGTCTGCTAACTCTTTATTCACTAAAACTATAAAGGCTTAAGATAGAAAATGAGAGATGTTAAAGGGCCAAAGTGAATCACATACATACAAATGATTGAGTCCATATAAAGCAAATCCTTGGAGGAATTTGGAATTTGGAGGTTAGTTCAATTCCTCTGGTAGACACCCAGCATGTGTGGTGGTGGGGCCCTCAGTCCTTTGTCTGGTTGAAGAGGAGTGGTTCCAGAGATGGATGTTCATTGCAGACTGAAGACAAGGGGGCTGCTGCCTTTTATCACCTGTGGCATTCCCCACGCTGTGTGAAGTTTTTGCAAATCAAAATGGAGTTGTCACATGGGCAAGTCTTAGCAGCTCAACAGGCTTCTCCCTGGGCTCAGTGTACCTGACAGCTTTCTTAATGGGCCATTAAGAAGACAAAGGCTATAGGCATCCAGTCAAAGAGTCTCCCAGAACCTACCAAATTGAAACTCAAATAGAACAAACATTTCTAATTTCTAGTACAGGTATGACGCTTACATATAAACCATAGAATCATTCTGAGCAGATTACAACATTTATTTGTACCAAACATGGCATGTCATGTGGATTATTGCAAATACGAAATATTAATAGTATGAAAAAGAATCATAAATGAGCCCCTAAGTCCAGACACAAGGTAATTGAGCAAGTTAAAGAATTACTAAGAATAGTTAGTGGAGACTGTTTTGGATTATCTCCTACAGCTGCTAAGTACTTACTTTTATATCCTATTGTGATACTTTTAATATCACAGATAGCAATAGTTTTAACACAGTTCCTTAGTGTTGTGTGTAAAAAGAAAATCTGAACAATTGGAACACACGCAAGATTTTCAAATCAATAGTATGTCATAGTATTATTCCCCATTAAATGCAATCGTAGCTGGATCAAGGATGAGGTCTTGTGCCAGTGTGAGCATAACGATGGTTCAGTCTCCTTGAGAGACCTTGAGTCCAAACTGCACAAAAATCCTCAAATGTTGGAACTCACAAAGTAAAAGTGGACTTATAAACAAGTTTACAAAGCCCGCCAGGAGGCAAAGTGTAGTCAGGGATTTTCATGCCAAGCTGCTTGAATCTGCTTCATAGACTGTTGAGAACGGGAACTGGCAGAAAAACCTCAAACGAGTTTTACGATCTTAGAAGTTAGTAATTAATGCATGTGTGACATTGTCTGGGTCTAGAGGACTGTTTATGATGATCTTTCATATTAATGTTTCATATTTGCAATAATCCATATGTGATATGCTGTATTTTATACCACAAGAAAGGTTGTAATCTCCTAGGAATGATTATATTGTTTGTATGTAGGTGTCATATCCGTATTAGAAGTTAGGAATAGGTTTGTTTTATTTGTGTTCCAATTGGATTCCTGGGCACTTCCAGGCTGGCTGTCTACAAACTTTTGTTTCTCTTAACGGCCCATTAAGGAAGCTCCCAGGTAGAGTAAGCCCAGGAAGAAACGCTTGAGTCACCCAGAATGACCATGTGACTCAACTCAATTTTGAACTGCAAAAAACTCCACACAGCATGGGGAGGGCCAGAGCTGATAAAAGGCAATGGCCCCATCTCCATTTTGTCTTCAGTCTCCAATCTGCAACCAGCACCCTCCTCTGGAAATATTCTGTGACTGGACAAAGGATTGAGACCCATCCAGATGCTGGGTGTCTACCAGAGGAATAGGATGAACCTGCAATCTCCAAATTCTTCAGGGATGTGCTTTCTATGGACTCTAAATCATTTGTATGTATGTGATTCACTTTGACGCTTTAACATCTTTCATGTTTTGTTTTTTCTTTTTTTTTTTAATATTAAACTTTTAGTTGTGGTTACTAAAGGATTGGCTGGCAGCATGGTATTTTGTATATGATCCAAGCCTATTCTGTTCTGGGTGAGGTGGCTGGCCTTTTGGGGTCAGGCCCAGTGTCTAGGTGGGGACTGGAGGAGCTAATATGCAATAAAGAGGGCTGTTTCTATTTTGTTATGCTTTGTGATGACCAGCATGGGGCATCAGAAGCATGTTTTGTCACTGACTGGGAGGCTGGTTTAAGTATCACCCATCAGTGGTTTTGGAGTTTGGGCCTTGGTTTTGCAGCTTGCCCTGATCTTGGCACATTCAGAAGGTTATTTCAGGAGGCCTGGGTCACAGTGTGTATCTGATTATAAGATAGTAACAGTATCAAAACATCTTGTAGCGTTCAAAACAATGTTTAGTTCTAAGATATAGGTACGAGTTTGTGATAAGGACATTAGCAACCAGTATTTGAAAAACATTATCACCCCCCACCCCCATGACACCCTACGTGTCTATTACATAACCCTTAGAGTGTTGTCCCTCTTACCTTCTCCCCTTGGGTACATCTGCATCTTGGGCAGATCAATTTAGGGAAGGTTAAGTGTATGTACGGACCCTTCAGCCAGACTGGGCTTTTATTAAGTTGACTTAAGCACTTCCTTAAGTCAACTTAATAACACTACCTCTTAAGGTCGACTTAACGCTTAAGTTGCCCTTATTATGTTAACTGAAGCCAATGGAGACAGGGACAGCCCTTAAGTCAACCTAATTGGCCTCAAGGTCCCCTGTAAGAGTTCCTGGCCACCAGGAACTCTTAATCTAGCACCTGCCAGTGTGGACACAGGCAGTCAACAGGAGTTTCCAGTGTGGACTCTCTAAGTTGACTTAAAGTCGACCTTGTTAAGTCAGCTTAAAAGAGCCTCCAGTGTAGACATACTCCTTGTGTCTTTCTCCGTGCCTGTTTATGTAGCCCTTAGAATGAGAGCCCTTTATACCAGAGGGATCCCACCTTTTCATGTGCAAAGCCACGTTGCAGTTTTTTTCCTCACCCAGGACTGGTGAGCAACGTTCAGATAGATAATGCATAGAAATTTATCTTGCTATTTAAAAAAAGAAAAGAAAATGTGTATTGTTTTTGAACAAGCTTCAAATGAGTACTATTTTACTAGCTATAGTAGTTTTGTCATAAGAATATTCAATGGTGATTTATTGAGATTTGGCATTGCTTGTGATTGCACAAGTTGTTGATGTCTGCCTACATGCTTGACATAGGGATGCCAAGTACTCCAGAACATCCATTTCTCAGGAGTGATCTTCATTTTGTTTCAATACTTTTCACTCTTGGGGGTGGGGGAAGCTGTCTGCAGCAATACGTGCTGCCAAAGAGTGCGATGAATCAACAGGAGTGTTCTGATAGCTTTGGGTAAGCCTCTGATGCATCATATAGACCAGCATTTCCCAAATGGTGTGCCCTGGCACATTGGTGTGCAATCAGGCCTGAGCAAGTCTGCTGTAAATGTTTTTGAACAATTACTTGAAGAGTTTTGAATTGGCTCATGAATATTCATGAGTTCATTTGGAAATTGTATGGTGGTATGTCTCAAGATAATTAAAGGTATCAAGGTATGCCACAGCAGAGGAGGGTTTGTGAACCATTAATATAGACTATAAAACATCCAAAGTTCATGCTCTGCAAAAGCTCTCTTCATTTCCCTGTCATTTTGGATTTTGTTTAGTTCTAGTTGGAACATGCCATGACCATCGGTTCCAACCAGATCTGCAAACCGGTTCCTTTCATCATTGTGTTTTGGGAATTCTTTGTTTGAATGCATTCCTCAGCCTGCCATCAGTGCAGAGCATTCTTCATGATTCACTATCTCAGCATGCCTTCTTGAGACAGTTTAAAAATGGATAAGTTCCAGAGCGGTAGCTGTGTCAGTCTAGTACAGCGAAACAAACAAGGAGTCCTGAATTTTTCACATGAGCTTTCGTGGGTGAAGTCCCCCTTTGTCAGATGCTAGAGCAGAGAAAACTTACATTGAAAAAAATCTTACAGTATGGGAGGGAAAGATAAATCCAATGATTACATTTCACTGCATTGGGTCAGATTACTTCAGCAAATCAGACAAGTTGTATAGATTCAAATACAACATATCAGAAAGTGGTGAGGCTGAGAGAGGTGAGCATCACTGTTAATAAAGAAAAGGATGGAGACCTGTGGTACTTTCAAAGCTGGGGTGTCCAACCGTTTTGGGTGAGGGGCCACATTGCAATTCTTTCCTCAATTTGGGGGCCAGTGAGAAAATTTTTGGTAGTTTGATAGAAATTAATCTTATTAGCAAACTTTAATGAAATAATTTAGTGTGATATTTGGCATTACTTTTCCTTGCACTGTGTACAGAGGTCAAAGGGGCAGGGGTGCCTGAGTGAGGGGGCAAGGCAGAGCATGGGGAGCAAGTCAGGACAGGGGAGTATGGCAGAGGAGGGGAGGGAAAGAAGGGTGAGGTGGGGTAGCAGAGCATCTGGGTGGTAGGATTCAGCTACTTCTTGATGGGGACCCTACCACTTCTGCTCTCCTCACTCCCTGCCACTCACTGCTCAGGGAAAGGAGACCAGTGCTGGGGGGAGGGAGAAAAGAACAGTCCGCCAGGCAGGATAGAACCCCTGACAGTTCTGCAGGGGTCACAGGTTTTGGCATTGAGAACCTTGGTACCAGAAACATTGGTGGGTAGCAATTTCTACAGAAGAGTTTTTAATGCTAAGGTCAGAAGAAGGACAGAGGTGTAGGGTCAGGGGTGTAGGAGGAGAGCAGAACTGGGAGGGATGTCCAGGTCAGGATTTTAAACTGCTCAGGGCACTCCCCCTTTATCTGCCTCATGGGTCTCTCGAAAGGGGCTAAATCCAACCCCTGAACAGCTCTCTGGCCATGCCACACCTACCTGTAGCTGTGCTGTGTACAGGGTGGGAAATTGACAAGGGCCCTGCCCAGCCCCAACTACCAGGCTCTTACAGCAGCACTCCACAGGTCCCATGAAAGCCCTTGGTGGGCTGGAGTCTGGCCCCTGGGCCTCAGGTTGAACAAGCCTGTTTTAAAGTCTGTTTGTAGTGGGAAAGTGGATTCATGTCCTTACTGGCACCCAAACTGATGGCATTAAACTATGAGTCTCTCTTTGAAGTCTAAGTGTGTTTGACAATGCATATAGATAAGTCCATTACTGAATGACCTATCACAGAGGTCAGCAACCCGTGGCTCTGGAGCCACATACAGCTCTTGAACTGCCGTGCAGCTCTGGGGGTGCTGGGCTGCAGTGGAACGACCAACTGGCCCCAGCATCAGGGCTGCATTAGAAGGCTCCTGGCTGGCCCAGGCTACCCCCACTGCATGACCATGAGGTGGCCAAGCGGATGCACTGCACACCCTAGTGCTGGTGGGGTGCGCAGGGTGGGGGGGTTGAGCGCAGGCAGCCAGGGCCAGAGGTGGCTCTGCTGGTGGGGCAGAGCAGTGCTCCTCATTGCCCTGCCTGCCTCCAGCTGCCCATACCTCCCCAGGGGGCGGAAGACTGCTGGTGCAGAGATGCTGCTTGCGGGGATGGCGCCCTGAAGTGGTCCCCTCCACAGAGCTCAGGCTACTTTGCCCAGGGCTACCCCAGCACTGAACAGAGGCCACCTTGTCCCCAAGCCCTACAACAGGTCCATTCAGCGCTGGGGTGGCTGGGGCAAAGAGGCCTGAGCTGTGTGGTACAGACCACTTCAGGGCCCCACCGCTGCAAGCCACATCTCCTCGCTGGTGGCTTTCTGCCCCTGGTGAGGCACCATTGGCTAGGCATAGGTGGGGCAGCTGGAAGCGCTGCTGCACCCCACCAGCAGAGCAGAGGGAGGACGGTGCAGCCTCTGGCCCCAGCCAACCATGCTCACCCCCTTTCCATGTCCCACCAGTGCTAGGGTCTGTGGTGCATCCACTTGGCTGCCTTATGCGCATGTGGTGGGAGGGTGGCGGTGGCAATGGTGACCCAGAACTGGGTGGCCTAGGCTGGCTGGGAGCCCTCTAATTCAGCTCTGATGCTGGGGTTGCTGGGCACCCTATTGCAGTCTGGCGTTCCCAGAGCTGCATGGCGGCAAGGGAGGGGTGGAGTGGCGGGGGCCAGAGGTCGCGCCTCCTTCACTCCCTTCCGCTCCACTCCAGACCCAGGGCACCACTCTTAGCTGCCCAGCCTACCCCTGGCTGACTACCCCTCCCCAGGGGTAAAGAGCGGCTTGTATGGGGCTGTTTCTTTTAGGAGTGGGGCCCTGAAGTGGCTCCTTCCGTGGAGTTCTAGCTGCTTTGCCCCCACCCCCTGGCACCGAACAGGCTCACTCCAGGGCCTGGGGGCCACGTGGCCTGTTATCTGCATTGCGGGGCCTGGGGGCAAAGACATTTGACTCCCTGGGATTGTTCTGCTCTTGTGCCCTGCCCTCCTCCCTCAAACAAGCAACGCAGGGCTGACTTCTCTCCACCCCCTGGGGAGGGGCAACTGGCTGGCTGGGGTTGGGGGTTGGGGGCAGCCAGGAGAACTGTTCTGCATTAACAGTGGAGAGAGGGTGGCGTGGCTTCTGTTCCTGGCCACCTCTCTCCCCTTCCAGCTCCAGGGGCTGCAGTGTGGCTGTCCAGCCACTTCTGGCCCAGAGGGTGGGAGGGTGTGGCAGCACCAGTGCCCCAAAATAGATCCTCCTAATCCAGCCCTGGCACTGGGGCCAGCCCCGTGCCCCCCTGCAGCCTGGCAGAAGCTGTCTGGCACCCTGGGGGCTATCACATTTGCCTCCCCCCTTGCCTCATGCACCTCCTGCACCTTCTGCATCCCTCTTTTGCACAGAGCAGGAGGGGTCCCAGCCACAAGGACCTCTTCTGCCCTGTGTGGGGTGGGACTACATAGGTTTGGGGGGAGGCAAATGTGTGTTGACCCTCAGGTACCAGATAGCCTTGGTCTGCCACTGGTGGGGAGGGGGACACCATCCTGGGGCTGGGCAGGGGCACCAGGAGGGCCAGCTGCAGAGAGAAGGGGTTGCTGGGATCCAGAAGAGCCAAGTGGGCTTGCAGAGGTGGGAGGATGCTAGGAGGTCTAACCACCAGGGGCTGGGAGGGGAGAAGGGGTAGCCATGGGGGAGAGTGGGTGCTGTCCTGGGGCTGGGTGGGTGCACCAGGAGGGCCAGCTGCACCGGTAGGGACTCCTAGTAGCTGGAAAGCCAGCTGGGCATGGGGGGATGCTGGGTGGTGCCTGGGACTGGCCAGAAGGCCCAGTCCAGGGCTGCAGGGTGAGAGGGGGGATTCAGGTGTGCTGTGGGATGGGGGGGCAACAGTAGGGCTGGATGGGGGTAGGGGCTGCAGCCAGGCTGGGGGAGGGGGGCGGAGCAACAGAGCTATATGCAGCTCTTGGAATGCTTGTTTACTGTGGGGGAGCCAGGGAAATGGCTCTTCTGTTTTGGGTTGCTGAGCCTTGGCCTACAGTTTAAAATGATCTCATTGACTTTTGAATTTTCTTATTTCTGATGTCAGACTTGTGCAAGTTGAACAAACAGATTCCTAAAATTTACTACAGCTATGACATCTGTACATAAATAATACAGTCATTCGTGGCAAGTTACAACCTTTCTGTTGGTACCAAACATGTCATAGCTCCTATGGATTATTGCAGTTATAAAGTATTAATATGCAATACTATCATAAATGGTCCCCTAAATCCAGGTCGTAACACACCTCCCTCCCCAATCTTTTTTTCTTCCCTCCAGGTGGGATGTGAACCGAAAGATGGCCCTTTCTTCAAATCTGCTGAATGGCTTTGTTTGGGGAAGAAGGATGGTGTGGTGGATGGTGTGGTTCCCTATTTTATATGGAATGTCTTTTGGCTTGGTCCCATCTTTCCCCATTCCTCTCTCGGAGGTTTCCTTTTTCCCCAAAAGAGTCAGTAACCTCTGTCTACGTTCTCTCTCTGCTCTTCCAGGGGATCAGACCGTGAGTGGGAACAAAGAGAAGAATCGCTGGCACGAAGGTGCTGAACAAGTAGAGCCACCTGGGAAATTAACTGAAAGATCTAAAGGGGCAGTTTCTTGGAGTTGTGCAGAGGGAAAAGTGAGCGAGAATCACCATAGGTCAGAGAAAACCTTCAGTAGCTGCTCCGACATTATTAGACATGATGGAGTGAAAATAGGACAAAGACCCTACATGTGCTCTGAGTGCAGGAAAGGGTTCACTACGCGCTCAAACCTTGTCACGCATCAGAGAATCCACACAGGAGAGCGGCCCTACACATGCCCTGAATGTGGGAAAAGGTTCACTGCATGCTCAACCCTTATCACACATTTGAGAATCCATACAGGAGAGCGGCCCTACGTGTGTTCTGAGTGTGGGAAAAGGTTCAATCGGCACTCACACCTTATTACACATCAGAGTGTCCACACAGGTGTTTATCCCTACGTTTGCTCTGAGTGTGGGGAAAGTTTTGCCGCACCCTCAAGCCTCAGCTCACATCAGACTATCCACACAGGGGAGCAACCCCACACATGCTCTGAGTGCGGGAAGCGTTTTGGTTGTAGGGGAAACCTCATCAGACATAAAAAAATCCACACAGGAGAGCGACCCCACATGTGCTCTGAATGTGGGAAAAGGTTCACTGCGCGCTCTACCCTTATCACACATCAGAGAATCCATACAGGAGAGCGACCCTACATTTGTTCTGAGTGTGGGAAAAGTTTCAGTTGTAGTGGATACTTCGTCAAACATCAGAGAATCCACACAGGAGAGCGGCCATACACGTGCCCTGTGTGTGGGAGAAAGTTCAGTTGTAGCGGACGCCTGAGGAGACATCTGAGCATCCACATAAGAGAGTGACTTTTGGTGTGTCTGTGTGCAGGAAAACCTTTAGTCAGAGCTCAGCTTTATGTAGTCACCAGAGGATCTAGACATGCAAATGATATCATAATTATCTTGCTTCTGGCTTTTCAAAGGTTATTTTCAAAATTGAATAGTTAATTCCCAATTTGTTTCCACTTTTTTTTGCCAGTGTGAGCTCTCAGCTTTATGTGACTTGCCTACCTGAGGCTTAAGCACCTCAACCTGCCTTACACCCTCCTGTGTTATGGAGTTTCTCTCTCCAGAATGTGGTTTTGTCTTTTAATATTATCCTACATTTGTTTGGGAGAATGTACCTTAGATTTACTGGGGACTTTGATGGAAATGAGTGTTGCTAAAATGGTGATATCTTTTCTGTGTCCTTTCCCCACCTCTGCAAGACAACATGGAGGAAGTTCAAGTGCCATTTCAGTACTGGGAGAGAATAGTGCAGGCTATTGGATATGCTCCGAAGGAAAACAGGAGAATTTTAAAATTTCTATTCTGAAACAGTGATCCACAGCCTGTCACAAATTGGGCAATTACCTGAAGTAAGTGGAAATGATCCCACTTCTATGTGATATACTGTAAATTAATAAGAGATCTAGAATAACTAGGCTTGATTGATTAATTAATTAATATTATTCAAAGATGAGTACACCATAATACAGAAAGGAACGGTGTGTAAGTTATGAGTTTCTCTGGGAGTTAGGAGTTGTAAGAGTTAAAGTGTCTAAAATATTCTGTGTTTATTCTGTCCTGTATTTATACCTAACTGCAAGGAGTTTCAGTTTTCTCTATATAATTTTCTGTAATATATCTTCAAGTCATTGCTCTTGTCCATTCCCAGTTAAGTGTGCATGCACCTCCCTTCATGGTCTCTGGGAAAGCTTTTGAACCTTAACAAATCCAGTAGGTCTAGACTTGGTGCTCCTTGGAGTTCCTGGAGCATGCTGTTGTATATGAGGCACCATCTGCCCTATGACCCCTTAGGTTCCTTCTGTCTGCCTGTGATGGTCACTGGAATTGCTTTGCTCTCCTTGCTCTTTGTGAGTGTCCTATTGAACTTTGTTGTTTGACTATTACTGTTCTGTTAAGTAGTGCAGTTAGTCAAATCAGAATAGTTAGAGTAGTTGTTAAGGACTTTTTAAGTCTCAAATAGGACTCATTCCCCAGACGTGATGCCTTGGTTGCAAACTTCATGCCCCACACAGCATGTGGACAGACCTTCCCACAGAGCAACCTCCACAACATATGTCTGTAAGGTGTTGTGGAACCTGATACATCAGATCAGAGCCGGATATTCAAGTCCTTTGAACCAAGGATGCAGAAAGACAAGATGTCCTGCTGAAGGTTTTGTTCGTGGAAGTGGTGCTAAGACATGTTTGGAATCACTGCAGTCTGCTTCTGTGCTGAGCTCCTCAGTGCACAGTTGGCACTGCCCCCACCTTGGCACCTATCACCATCTGCACCGGCTAAGAAGAGGAAGCTGCAAACTGATCAAGGTGTCAGCAGTAGTGGCGAAGAAGGCGGTGTAGCCAGGGTTCTTTGAACCACACTTTTTAAAACTACCCAATAGAATGTTGGAGTAGCATCTGTCAGGAAAGTTTCAAAAGGGCCTGAAGTGCACGAAATGATTTAATTATATAATTATAGAATGGTTGTAAGGGTACAGATGAATAACTTGTATTACCCCTGCAGCGTACCTCCAAAACATTAATTGGTCCATTCATAAATGTCCCTTTATAAACTGTGCTAATTGACCCATTCCTAAGAAAAAACTGCTGTAACAGTGTATTAAGAGATGCTTGGTAAAAGTTGCTGCTTTCATTCCCTTTGGCTAAAAAAGGTGCTTCTTTTAAAAAGTTATCACAGCAAATCTGTCTGTCTCTAGGTCACTTGCTGCCTGCTTCCCTGGCATCTGGCAGCTTGAATCACTTGTGTTTCTGGTGTTCTAATGGATAGAAATGTTTGTCTTCTTAAAATCTTGTACTGTTGCCATTAGAAATTGCTTTTAGAATCTTGTGTATCTATTCTCTGAAATATGTAATTGAAGCAAATTTCTAGCTGGTTTTTGTAAATGTTGTAACTGATAGCCATTGTGATTGAAACTCCATATGTAAATGGAGAACTCCACCTAAAAAGTTTTATACAAAATGGAGTACATGAATCAAGATGAACGCTGTAGTTTCGTTTCAATGTGTGAACGAGATGTGAATGAAGGGTGTGTGTGTGTGATGCGATCAAGCACCAGCCTGTTCTAACTGAAGTATCATCTACATGGCAGAAGAATGCAGACACATTCCTTAAGAGCACAAAGAAGGATCCCCTCCCTCCAAAAGAAAAGAATAAAATACAGTCAAGGCAAGATGAAAGTCATGTCTGCAAATTGTCTGGTGACCGATGGCCATACAGAGCCCCTGAGGCAGCATGACGCAGAAATACTCAGACTCGCATCAAAGTTAAAGACATATAACGTACTGGGTGAGATCACAAGGCTTTGAGTAATGTTCTGCATAGCATCAAAGAGTGTCAGTGTGCTCCCGAAAGAGACCCCACTCTCCCTCATGCTTGGCTTCCTTGGCCAGATAGCTGCCATGAGCTATGAACCCCAGCAATGAACCCAAGCCACGTTGTCAAGCAGCGGTCAGGGCTGGTAACTATACTTGATGAATTGCTGAACATGCTCATGTGTGTGTGTGTGTGAGGGGGTGCATTCATCTGTGTGTGCGCGCATAGGTACTAGATAGTTAATTATCAGTTGTATTTTCTTATAATAACATGGCATATTGCCTTGTCCCCCTGAATAAGATCCTATCATTTTCTAGTATAACGTGGTGACCATGTCAAAATGTTTTGTAATTTTCAAAACAATAATAGGTTATAGAGGTGATGATAAGGAAATTCAGCAATAATCAATTAATCCTCTTTGCCCTCCAACCCCCAAAGGGCACTCTACCTGCTGACTCTGTAACCATTAAAATGGTGTCCCTCATTCCCCTCTTTTTCCTAAGGGCACCATACATGTCTCTTACATAGCCCTCAGGATGTCTTCCCTGTTCACCTCCAAGCCCTGTTGTCACCTTGTGTATTCCTTATATAGCTTTCAGAATGTTGTCCCTCTATGCCCTCCCTAATGACCTCTACATTGTATGTGCCATCCCCCTCCCTGCCAGACTATAAATAGTCAGCTGGTTAGTGACAATGTGTGGAGTGCTGGAGGAGCAGGAAAGAAGTGGATGACCTCCACAGCAGGCTGCACACCTGAAAGCAGAGAGAGAGAAGAGCAAGAGAGAAGAAAAGGAAGAAAAAGATTCAGGGGCCACAATCATTAGTAAGCTTCATCCAAAAGCACAGGTTCAACCTCAGGTTTTGAGCAACCAGAGTTCCTGCCGCACGCTCATAACTGAAAAGTAATTTGTTGCTAGGACAGAGCAAAAGGACCTCTGACAAATGGGAGGGAGTTTGTAAAAAGTTTAGGTGAGTAGAAGAGTGCTTCAGTCTGCATATGAATAAAGCCTAGCATCTGCAGTGTGAATGAAGGTCTAATTTTCCATTTACAGTATCTAGCAACTGTCTGATCAACATTTGCTGAATGCTTAGATAATTGTCTGTGTAGATGTTAAGAATAAGTTGTCACAGGATGCATTCCCATGCACCCTGGGGTATGATCTGTGAATCCTGTTCACCTTTGCAATGTAATTGTATGGTTTACTGGATAATATGCCATGCAAGGTCCCTATATGAATGCTCATAATGTGTTGGCATTATTATTATGGTGTCATGTTTCCTGCAGCATCGTGTACATGTACAGATATGAAACATGTTCTCACATGGCTCAGGGTGGAGACAGAGAAGCAGCTACCTTAGAATGTATAATACTTCCACACCTCTGTATCTTAATAAAATTTAAGGATACATGTATAGTGGACTAATCTCATCTTGGAAAGGAGAAGCAAATTGAAAAATCACATTGAGAAAAGGAAAATCATATGGATTCAAACATCCTCACATCAAAAATGAAATTTCCTTGACCACTAAACAAAAGATTTGTTGTCAAAAGCCAAAGTTCATTAGGAGGAATAAAGATCTGGCTTAGCCAAGACATTAGAGAAAGAAACCTTCCCAGAAACTTTAAGCAGTGCAGCAAAGCAGAAAGGGAAGAAGCAGCCACAGGTTTGTCTCTGGCCACCACAGAGACACCATCAAGCTGAAGAAAAGCCCCATCCCCTCCAGAAAATAAGATCAAGCCTTCCCCAAAATCAGGTGGAGAGGAAGGGGAGCGCACTGAGCTGGAGCCTGGAAAGCAGCCAGGGGTGAGAAGCAGAAGCAACAAAGCAAAGCAAAACCACTTCAAGTGCTGCTCGGATGCATTCAGTATTAGGTGTCTCGTGCTGGAGCGCTGGATTGGCCAGAAAAACTTTGTCCTGGCCTATCAGAAGCGGGGATGCAGCCACCACCCCTTGCACCACCCGCAACTACATATACGGCCGCCTTCCTGCCCCCTTCTCAGTTTCATTTCTTCCACCTTGAGCGTCAGATCTGGAACGTCCACTACTTGCTATTGCAAGCAGCCTGTCCTTAAGATCAGCTTTCGCCGACCGGGAGAATCTACTTGTGGAATTAATTCCACTACAAGAGCCTTCTGTTGTTGGACTGAAGCCTACAATCATGCCAGGGTTCAAACGCTGCACCGAATGCGGCAAGGCCTTCCCCAGGGACGATCCCCACAGGAAGTGCCTCAGGTGCCTGGGCAAAGACCACATGGTCTCGGCGTGTTCCATGCGTCTCTCCTTTAAACCCCGGACCATCAAGGAGAGGGAACAGCGACACCACGCCCTAGCCTCAGAGGAGGCTCAGCACCTCTCACCCGAAGCTTTGGGTTTGAGCCCGGCCCCAAGATCCAGCTCAGCACCAGCGCCTATGAGGCATTGTGCCACTGGTGTCCACTGCTGCAACACCACCTGGGTGCCAACTCCGGCACCGCGGTGCTGACCTGGCGCCCTGGCACCAACCGGGGTCACCATCAGCCAGCCCGGCACCATCGGCCCCTGGCTTACCCGGGCACCGTACTGTGTCACCTACGATGCCAACAACCCAGCATAGCCTGGCCTCACCTGTACTGAGTTCCCCTCAGCACCGGCTAACCCCACCATCGGCTCTGCAGAGTCCAGTGCCAATGGAGCGGGAGTCCTCCCACCTGAGCAGTCCTCCCTTCCTCAGCGAGGACTTGCCCACGGCCCACGCAGGGGAAATCCTCGTCCCTTCCACACCGGAGGCGATGGAGGCAGCACAAGCTCTGCTGCTCCTCCCGACTCCCCCTGCCCCACCCATAGTCAGAAGGGGCAAACCGGCCTTCTCATCAAAGGCTTGGGCGCAAAAGAGACATTTTCCCTCTCTCCCCGCTACGGATGCCAGCATTACTCCACCGGCATAGGGCCGGGAATACCGACCCCCTTCCCCCCGCTCCAGCCTGGAAGAAGGGCCATCCAGGGGCTCTAAACGGCCCTGGCACCGAACAGCATCTGCTTTTCGCTTTTGGGCACAGGAATGGTCCCCCAAGGGAACTCCATCCCCTCCCCGACGAATCCCTGGTGCCGTGCTGTCCCCGGCACCGGAGGCCTTTATGGGAAACCTCTTGGCGCACTTCGACCTGCTGCGCTGAGCTACGGCCCACTTAGGCACGCAGGTGGAGCCTCTGAGCCTTCCACCCGATACTCTGTTTGGGCCAGCGTTCGCCTCCACGGAGCCCTTAGCAATTCCACCCCACCTAAGCGTATGGGACCTTACATGCTCCCGGCGGCAACACCCATGCTCCATTCCCCCAGTTTCGGATACGGCGAACATGAAGTATAGGGTACCAGAACCGGACTACTGCTCACTTGCTGGCTACCCGATTCCCCCTCAGGACGTGGTCCAAATGGCAATGGGGGCTGGAGATCCCCCTAGGGACCACTTCCCCTCCTCTAGGGAGAACGGGGAAATGGATCTCCTGCGCCGCAAGGTGTATTTGTCATCGGCCCTTCAATTGCGGGTGGCTAACAACCAGGCCATAACGAGCAGGTACCTGCTGAATGTCTGGGAGTCACTCGGGAGGTTCAGGGACATGCTCCCACCTGAAGCTAGGGACGACTATGATGCCTTCCTGGAGGAGGGTAACACAGTCTCACAGGACCTTCTCCCCTGCACCCGAGATGCAGTGGACACTGTTGCCCATACCATGGCGTTGGCGGTCACTCTCCACAGGGCAGCCTGGCTTAGGGAGGCTAGAGTGGCCCCTAACGCACAGCAGGCAGTCTTGGACCTGCCTTTTGAAGGAGATGTCCTGTTCCCGCCTGAAACTCTTCCAGTGGTGGGCACAGCCTGAGATCCATGGGGAGAGGCCAAATATTTTGGCCTTCTCCCTCCCGGTTCCACCCCACCAACTTAACTCCTAACTCTTCAGGTGGGTTAGCCCCTTGCTTCCGCTGTCACATTCACGATGAGCAGGAAGGTGTTCATCCACGCTCAAGGGCGCGAGCCTCCTGGCTACTGCTACCACCCTCCCCGTCTTAGGGGACAAAAGAGCTAAGGCGCCACTACCTGCCCCCCCACATAGGGAGGACAGGTCTGCCAGGACTCTCCTAGGCCTGTCTTCATATTCCTCGGGCCTGGTTCCTGCAGCATCGTGGGGTTTGGCAACAGCACTTCCCCTTAAACAGCGACCCTTCCAATGGAAACCGCCCTGCTCCCATTGCAACAGCTCCCTCCCTGAATGCGTCCCACTACATCCCCCACCCTAACCCCCACCAAGGGATGGAGATGCGTCTCGTAGCCTAGCTTCAGCGGGGCTCCAAGACGTGCACATCCGAAGACCCCCCCCCATAGGACTGTGCCCGTGATCATGATGCGTGCCCAGGTAGGATCCTGTGTACCCAGGTCACAGAAAAGGCGGGGACATCCCTGGTCACACAGCTACCCCCTGTGCTGAGACCTCAACCCTCCGGCAGGATTATTATGCGCATTGAAGGGGACGTATCTGTATGGGAATACAGCTGCTTGGGAAGACAGTAGTGGGAAGGTGTATATAGAACGGGATAGGTACGGCCCACTTCCCTCCCTCTATTCTTCCCACCCTCGCAAGACCCCCCAGTTCTACCTCCTATCATCCAGTGGAAACTGGGGACCCACCTCAAGATCCTTCACCTTGGCCTATCAACTTCGGGCTGCGCACGGTAACCCGGGGCCGTCAAATTATGACCGAGGACACCCTATCCCGTAGGGGAACACCTTGTCATGCTCCATACATTGGGAAACTGTGCGGGGCCTCCCCCTTCGAGTGCCCTCACACATATAGTACCTGATATCTGCTGCCTTGGGGACGACTGTCTATGTTAGACAAAAAGTCCCTTATTTCCAGGGCACTTATGTAAACCACACACTTCGATCTTCCCATGGTAGGGCGCAACACTCAACCCCCCTCCCTTCTCTCCGCCCTGCCTCCCTGCGTGACCACCCACCATACACTGCGCAGCCCTTAGGGTTACCGCTGCCTCCCCACACGAGTTGGTGGCGCCTGGCAGATTTGCAGTCTCCTTTCACCTTTCTCAAGGACCCCATTGACGCCATGGCCATCCCCATGGTGTGATATACAGACAGCCCTCTTCCTAGGCAACATAGGATGTTTTTGGTGGTTTTTTTCCTCTTCTTCTCTTCCCCACCTCTAGGTTGCCCCCCACAGGAGGGGACTCCGTTTGGTTCTGTGATGCCAGGGTGTCCTTCAAACTGATGACCGCTCAGTTTAGGCTCCCTTCTCTAGCCTAGAAGGATCCTCCTGGGTAATTTTCCTCAATACCCATGTATAAGGAATGCCCTCCTTGGCAACTCTGGCTGGCAAAATGGTAGCGCTACCCTCCAGACAAACACCATAGGTGCTGAGTCTGGAGTTTTTCTTCTAGCTGTTCTCCAATCCCCTTGGTCACCTATGGACTCACTAGACGATAGTGAGAGCTTTTCTGGTCCCCTCCATTCCCTCATGCTCTAGTGAGAGCTTCGAGAGACAAATCCAGCAGGTCTAGACAGCGGGGGGCATCTCCCTATATTCTAGCAGCCTATAGGCCTTCCTGTCAACATTGCCCAGGCCACATTGCAGCCAGCACTCTCCGAACCTCTCCTGTGAGAGCTGGTCATAGGGCCAACTCGGTTGAAATCATGCGCTTCTGTGCTGCCAGGTCGTTATTCACACCGAAGGCCCTGTCTTGCTTGACCCAACCCCATATGCCATGGACCATGTTTCGTCACCTTCTCAGTCAACCTGAGGCGCCTCGTGGTTTATACCCTTTTTCCTTCTTTGTTCAGATGGCCTTCGTGGCCACACACTCTATGGCGGTCATTATCCTTCTCCCTTTGCTTCATGCACAACTAGCAGTCACCAACCAGTCCATGACTAGGTGGCTCCTGGGAGCCTGTGGTGCTCTATGCCCTACTTTGTGTTCTCACCAAGACATGGCCCTCGGCTAGTCCTCTTGCTAGCCTTTTGCGCGTCCACAGAACACGTCCTAGGCCGGACTTGTTGGCCAGTTCATTCCGAGTTTCCTCTTAGGAAGGGCACCCGCGCAATCTGATCTAAGATTGCCTTCCCTTCCCCAACCCAGGTGGCCTGGCCTGACCTACATTTTATCAGCCTCAGTGGGTTCAGGCCTACCCAGTCCTGGCGGACCCTCAGCCCTTGCCCCTCTGGGCTGTCAGGCCCGCTCGCTGCTTTCCTCGGCAAGTGTCTTGCTGGAGGGTCTGCCTTGCGGGGCTTGTTGCTGTGCTGAAGGCGGAAGTGCCAACTCCACCCGCCATCTGTCAGCATGGCTAGTAATCACCTAATACTGAATGCATCTGAGCAGCATTCGAAGAACGGTGGGTTACCTACAGTAACCGTCCTTCGAGATGGGCTGCTCGGATCCATTCAGGTCCTTCCTCTCCATCCCCGCTTCTGGAGTTGGCGGCTCCAAGGAACTGAGAGGGGGCGGTGAGGTGGCCGTATATGTAGTCACGGGTGGCGTGAGGGGCAGTGACCACCTCCCCTCTTCTGACAGACTAGGACAAAGTTTTTTCCGGCCGCTCCGGCACGGAGACACCTAATACTGAATGGATCTAAGCAGTCCATCTCGAAGAAGGACGGTTACTATAGGTAACCCAACATTCCCTGGCCCCAGCCAGCCCTCCTCACTCTCAATAAAGGTGCACCGGCCCAGCAAGGGATCCTCTCCCAATGCCCAACCCCACCAGCAGCTGCAGCTGGGCTGAGGAGCAGAGGAACACATGCTGGAGCTGCATGCTTGTATTTTTAGAGCACAACCCCAAGCCTCCAGCAAAAAGCCTGACAAAAGGCACTTATGCCTAGAGGATGGAGGATGACAGGGCAAAAAGGAGGATATGGCCTCCTTTTGCCGGATATCTGGTAGCCCTACGCATCGCCTCAGTGCAGACCCTGCATGCCATCATGTTCCCTCTGCCGTCGCCCATGGCCTGTCAAATCTGGGCACACAGCACTGGCAGGGACTGGTGGCATTGCATAGTCCTGGCAACATGGGACAACAGCCAGTGGCAAAGGAACCTGCAGATGACCAGGAAAACTTCAATCTTCTGCTCACGGAACTGGGCCCAGCACTACGGTGCAGGAACAACTTCATGGGGCCTGCCATCCCTGCAGACATGTGACTGGCTATGGCCCTTTGGAAGATGGCAAACCTGGAGTCTTATCAATCCATCACCCACCTCTTTGGGATTGGGAGGTCGACCATGGGCACAGTCCTCCGGGAGGTCTGCGCGGCCATCAACTCCATCCTGCTGCCCTGCCTTGTCACCCCAGGAGACCGCTGGGACACCATGGCTGGCCTCGCAAACCTCATCTTCCCGAATTGTGGGGGCATCGTAGATGCAACCCACATCACACAGAGAGCTCCCGAGCACTGGGCCATGGAGTATCACAATAGAAAGGGCTGCCACTTGATGATACTCCAGGCTGTGGTGGATCACCAGGGCATCTTTGTTAATAGCTATGCTGCATGGCCAGAGAGGGTACACGACTCCTGGGTTCGGCAGAACTCTGTGGTGTACAGGGGCATGGAGGTGGGCACCTTTTTTCCAAGGCATGACATAACCCTTGGGGATGTGCAGGTGTCCACTCTCTTTGTTGGGATGTGGCCTACCCGCTCTGCCCATGACTGATGAGGCCATATACCAGGCACCTGGATGCTGGGCAGGAGGTCTTCAACTGGTGTCTGAGCCACTGCCAGCAGGTGGTGGGGCACGCCTCCGGGCAGCTGAAGGCCCAGCACTGCTACCTCCTCACCCACATCCACCTTGCTGAGGAGACCATAGCTGAAGTTCTGAGTGCCTGCGTGGCCCTACATAATCTGTGAGAGCTCCAGGAAGAACAGGTAGCCCATACATGGGAGGTCAAAGCGATGCACCTGGTGGTATGGGTCGAACATATTGAGCTCATGTCACTCTGGAAGCAAGACCATGAGAGGGCAGCAATTGTCCAGGAGGCCCTAAAGGACCTATTCCTTGCAGAGGAACACTGACAGCCAGGACAGGCACCACTTACCAGCTCCACCCCCAGACCACCTATGCCCTCCCCCATCCCACCCTCCACCTCCCGAGCACCACTAAATAAATAAACCATGCACCACACATGAACAGTCTATGACATTTATTTACAAAGGGCAGGGGGGTTCCTGTGGGGCCTGGGGGTCATGTGAGGGCTGATGGCTGGGGTGGGGGGAGGTGGGGAGGCAGGTCTAGTTTGGAGAAGGGAGGGGTGGATGCGGGAAGGAGAATATGGGGTTGGTGAGATCTAGGGTGTTCTGGCATGCTCAGAGGCCATGCCCCGGCCCCCTCCGTGCCCACCAAGGATCTGGACTTCATGATGCCGAGGGACATTGGCTTCCCCATGGGCTGCTCCCTCTGTGGGTGGTGGAGTGAGGGAGTTCATGATGCACTGCAAACTGGCTACTGTGTCTTGCTGGGTGACGCTGAGTGCCACCAGGGCTTGACTTGGGCACTCAAGGTTGGCCATGACGCATTTGTGCAGCATGGCAGTGTTGTAGGAGCCTGATGGCAAGGTCCTGCCAGCCAGACACTCGCTCCCACCATGCACATGTCACCTCATCTGCCTTGTGGCTGCGGTCCAGGAGCTCTCAGAGGAGCTCCTTCCTGGTCCAGTGGGCCCTTCTCCTCCAACTGGGCACAGCTGATGGGCTCCTGTATGTGGGCGGCCTGCTGGCAGTGCATCATGTTGTGGGGAAGCAGACTGTGGTTAGTGTCATGTGCCTGCCTTGCTAGTGCTGTGGCCACCCTGACAGCAGCTGGCAGATGTGGACTTTCTGTCCCTCTGTGTCCGGGGCTGTATCCCACTGAACACACCCCTCTGAGGCATGTGTGGCTGTGCTGTGCAGTCTGGATCTGTAGCAGTGCCCACAGTGGTGGGCACTGGGTGGCTTGCCCTTCCCCCCCCCAGTGCTATCTTCTCTGGGCGTGTGCCATTACTGTGGCATCCATGCTTGTGGTCCCTGCGGCTGTTAGCAGTATTCTCCCCAGGACTGGAAATTAGGAGGGGTGTATTGGGGGTGTGTGTGTGCTTGCTACTTTGGTATAACATTGTTACTAGCTGGCCACTGCGGTTTCCCCCCCCCCCCCCATGGGTAGACCATTGAGCCCAGGAGTGGTGGAGGGGAATATGCGAGCAGCCGTCAAACCGGCCACCAGGTCAACCCAGGCTGACAAACATGGGGTTGATGTGCTAGCCAGGAGGCTGGGCCAGCACGTCAACCCTCTGCTTTCAAAGGGGAGGATAACCTGGTGGCCAGCAGGCAGGCCACCATGTCAACCTTAAGCTTTTAGTGGCGGGTTGACCTGGTGGCCAGTTTGGACTTAGTGCTTTTCGCAAGCCAGTTTACCTGCTGGCTGGCTCAGGCTCGGCTGCCTTTCATGAGCGGGTGGTCCAAGTGTCCCAGTGCACTTAGCACCTTCGCCCCCCCCCCCCACGTTGGTCCACCCAGCCGTCCCGCTATCCTGTCAGCTCTCCCAGCTGCCTTCCCTCGTGCGACAAAGGGGAGAGAGAAGGAGCGTGCGGTCCATGCTGCACAGTAGGGTGGCGGGGGGGGGGTCACCCTGCCGCAGCGCCAAGTGGCCACCAGGTCAACCTGCGTTGATGGAGAAGGAAGGGAGGCGGCCAGATCCTCCTCCTCCAAGGGTCACCTCCGTCCGCCCTTGTGCGGGGCATCCCCGAGGCGTGGGGGGGAGGGAGAATTCGCCCCCCTTCTCCCCACTGGCCACCAGGTCAACCCCGGTTCCCGGAGAAGGAAAGGGGAGGCGGCTGGACCCTCCTCCAGCGAGGGTCACCCTGCCTGCCCCCCCAGTGGCGTTGGGACCCTCCCATGAGGGCCCCCTTCTGCCCACCAGCTTTGGGAGGAAGAGACAGTCTTGTGTCAAAGGCTGACTTTCAATAGATCATAGCGAGGTAGCTGCTCTGCTATGCACAAAACCCTGACCCAGAATCAGGTCGTCTATGAATGATTTAGCACCAGGTTCCCCACGAACATGCGGTGCACTGGGGTGAGAGGCGGCTCCCTTCTGGCCACACTCCGGTCCCGACATGAACGGCTCTCCTCACCGAGGCCCCCCACCTGGAGGGAGGGGGCCGGCTATAACCGAGGCTCCACGGCATTGCTGTATTGTTACGTTTGGGGGGGGATTCTGACTTAGAAGCGTTCAGTCATAATCCCAGAGATGGTAGCTTCGCCCCATTGCCTCCTCAGCCAAGCACATACACCAAATGTCTGAATCTGCAGTTCTTCTCGTACTGAGCAGGCTTACTTTTGCAACAACACATCATCAGTAGGGTAAACCTAACTTGTCTCACGATGGTCTAAACCCAGCTCACATTCCCTATTAGTGGGTGAACAGTCCAACACTTGGTGAATTCTGCTTCACAATGATAGGAAGAGCCGACATCGCAGGATCAAAAAGCGACATTGCTATGAACTCTTGGCTGCCCCAAGCCCGGTATCCCTGTGGTAACTTTTCTGACACCTCCTGCTTAAAACCCAAAAAGTCAGCAGGATCGTGAGGTCCTGCTTTCATGGTCTGTATTCATACTGAAAATCGAGATCAAGCGAGCTTTTGCCCTTCTGCTCCATGGGAGGTTTCTGGCCTCCCTGCCTTCACCTTAGGACACCTGCGTTACTGTTTGACAGGTGTACTGCCCCAGTCAAACTCCCCACCTGACACTGTTCCTGGAGCGGGTCACACCCAGCACGCGCTGGGCGCTTGGAGCCAGAAGCGAGAGCCCTTTGGGGCTCGCCCCCCCCCCCCGGCCTCACTGGGTAAGTGAAAAAATGATAAGAGTAGTCGTATTTCACCAGCGGCCCGGAGGCCTCCCACTTATTCCACGCCTCTCGTGTCTCTTCACAGTGCCAGACTAAAGTCAAGCTCAACAAGGTTTTCTTTCCCCGTTGATTCTGCCAAGCCCATTCCCTTGGCTCTGGTTTCGCTAGATAGTATGTAGGGACAGTGGGAATCTTGTTCATCCATTCATGTGTGTCACTAATTAGATGATGAGGCATTTGACTATTTTTCAAACCCAGGTGGGTTTCTTTTTCAAGTTATTTGGGTCTCAGTGGTTGGACCCGGGTGGCTCATCCTACCCATTTGCAGTCGTGAGTGACTTCGAGCATGTTGTCTAATCATCATGAAAGTCCCATGAAAAGGACGGGGAGACAGCTTGGACAAGGCATAGGGTAGAAATGTCATCGCGCGAGGACAAACCATTGTGGCACAGTAAGGAGATTTCTTACCATTCAGAATCCCTCTGGATGGCATCAGTCGGCGTAGTTCTTAGAAGAGAACCCCTGGAAATTCTCAATGCAACGGGCAGGCAATATTGTCGAGTCCAGTTATTGAAGGCCCTTCACGGAGGGCAAAGCTGGGCATACACAGATGCCTCCATCAGTTTGTTTTTCGCTGGATTCATACTGCCACCTCGCTGGCGTACCAAGGTGGAGGTCAACACTCTCAAGCAGGTTATTTGTGCCCTGAGCCTAGGACATGGGTGGCCCATCCTACCTTTTCCCTGGATGTACTTTCAGCCCAAACATCCAGGGTCCCCATACACAGCGTGCTGTGTGGGCCTCTCTGCAGCTTGCCAGCGGGCAGAGCCTCCGTGAGAGGTTCCCCCCAATGGGATGCAAGCCACAGAGCCTGTGGGAGAGGGCAGCAGAGCTTCATTGGGCAACTCCATATAGGAGCTGTCCGGCAAGTGCCCTGGGGAGGCTGAGGATTACTGCCCCAGTAACTAAAGCCATCTGGGTGCCAACAGCATTGTCTCATCATTAAGTGATGGACAGGCCTCATCGTCTGTCCGGCTGCGCATCAGAGTCAAGGTGAGGGTGGATCAGCAACAAACTGCGTCATGTGGCAGCAGGTGGCTGGACGGGCTCTTGGATGATGGACCTGCACCATTCAGCAACTGTTGCATCATAGATCACAGACAGCTTAGAGCCCGCGAGGATCCAACTGCCTTCCAGAGGGATGCCACACCCCTCGCTTCCCAGTCGGGGGGGCGCCGACTATCATCTCCCTTTTCAGCGGCAATCTTCACTCTTGTGGCCCAACTCACCAAAAGTAGACCACTTAAGAGAGTCATAGTTACTCCCGCCATTTAGACGCGCTTCATTGAATTTCTTCACTTTGACATTCAGAGCACTGGGCAGAAATCACATCACATCAACACCCACCGCGGGCCTTCGTGATGCTTTGTTTTAATTAAACAGTCAGATTCCCCTGGTCCGTACCAGTTCTAAGTCAGCTGCTAGGTGACAGCCAAGGCGGAACGTCGGCCTCCCCTGTCCCCGTGGAGAGGGAGAGGCGAGCAACACCTGCTGCAGCTGGGGTGATCCACAGGAAGGGCCCGGATTGTGTCCAGAGTCGTCACTGCCCCCCGGGAGAGGGCGGTGCCTCATCCAGCCATGGCTGGCGCCCAGCCCCACTTCGCGCCCCAGCCCAACCGACCCAGCCCTTAGAGTCAATCCTTATCCTGAAGTTATGGATCCAGCTCGCTGCCTTCCCTTACCTACATTGTTCTAACATGCCAGAGGCTGTTCAACTTGGAGACCTGCTGCGGATATGGGTACAGCTGGCGGAAGATTTACACCATCTCCCCTGGATTTTCAAGGGCCAGCGAGAGCTCACCGGACGCTGCTGGAACCGTGACGCTTTCCAAGGCTTGGGCTCCTCTCTCAGGGCAAACCCATTCCAGGGCGCCCTGCCCTTCACAAAGAAAAGAGAACTCTCCCTGGGGTTCCCACCAGCTTCTCTGGGATCGATTGTGTTACCACACTGGATGCCTCGCAGCGCCCATCACCGCCACTCCAGATTCAGGGATCTGAACCCGACTCCCTTTCGATCGGCTGAGGGCAACGGAGGCCATTGCCTGTCCCTTCGGAACAGCACTCGCCTATCTCTTAGGACTGACTGACCCATGTTCAACTGCTGTTCACATGGAACCCTTTTCCACTTCGGCCTTCAAAGTTCTTGTCTGAATATTTGCTACTGCCACCAAGATCTGCACCTGCAGTGGCTCCACCCGGGCATGCAACCTAGGCTTCAAGGCACACCACAGTGGCCCTCCTACTCGTCGCGGTGTAGCCCCCCCCGCAGCTCTCATTGCCAGCGATGGCCAGGTATGGGCCCGACGCTCCAGCGCCATCCATTTTCAGGGCTAGTTGATTTGGCAGGTGAGTTGTTACACACTCCTTAGCGGATTCCAACTTCCACGGCCATCATCCTGCTGTCTATATCAACCAACACCTTTTCTGGGGTCTGATGAGCGTCGGCATCGGGCTCCTTAACCTGGCATTTGGTTCATCCTGCAGCGCCAGTTCTGCTTACCAAAAGTGGCCCACTAGGCATTTGCATTGCACGCCTGGCTCCACACCAGCGAGCCGGGCTTCTTACCCATTTAAAGTTTGATAAAAGGTTGAGATCATTTCGGCCCCAAGACCTCTAATCATTCACTTTACCAGATAAAACTGCGGAGACGGATGAGTGCCAGCTATCCTGAGGGAAACTTCGGAGGGAATCAGCTACTAGATGGTTCGATTAGTCTTTTGCCCCTATACCCAGGTCGGACGACCGATTTGCACATCACGACCGCTACGGACCTCCACCAGAGTTTTCTCTGGCTTTGCCCTACCCAGGCATAGTTCACTATCTTTCGGGTCCTAGTACATACGCTCATGCTCCACCTCCCCGAGGGGGCGGGCAAGATGGGCCAGTGGTGCACCCTCCGCAATCAGTGACCTCGAGATCCCACCTCAGCTGGTGCGTGCCGGCCCTCACCTTCATTGCACCATGGGCTTTCGTTCGAGCCTGTGACTCGTGCACGTTAGACTCCTTGGTCCGTGTTTCAAGATGGGTTGGGTGGGTGGCCGACATTGCCGCAGACCCCAGGCACCCTGGCATGGCCCTGCCCGCCAAGCAGTGTGACGTGGTTGGGGCGCACTGAGGACAGTCTGCCCCAGTTGACAGTCGTGCTGGGAGCAGGGGTACCTGTCCCCTGCCCAGCCGCCGCACCACACCCTGCCTGCAAAGGCAGGGGGGCAGGGGACCGTGGGGGAAGGTGAAGTGGCGGTCATCTCCCTCGGCCCCAGGATGCGGCGAGAGCTGCTGCCTGGGGGTTGTAACACTCCCTGCTGTGAAGCAACAAGCCACCTGCCCACCAGGCCTTCCCAGCCGACCCAGAGCCGGTTGCGGCGCACCACCTCAGTGGAAATGCCCTGACGGGGGCTGGGGCCATCCAGGCAGCGGTCTCCTCCTGACACCCCCCCCAGGAGGGAGGGCAAGGGGGATCCGTTGTCCTGGGCCGGCCGACCAAACACGCCAGGTTGAATCCTCTGGGCAGACTGCGTGGACCCCACCCGTTTACCTCTTAACGGTTTCACGCCCTCTTGAACTCTCTCTTCAAAGTTCTTTTCAACTTTCCCTTATGGTACTTGTTGACTATCGGTCTCATGCCAGTATTTAGCCTTAGATGGAGTTTACCACCCGCTTTGGGCTGCATTCCCAAGCAACCTGACTCCAAGAAGACCTGGTCCCAGCATGCTGGGGGGCTGCTACCAGCCTCACACTGTCCACGGGCTGTGCCTCGATCAGAAGAACCTGGGCCCCTGAGAGTGGAACCAGGAAGTGGGTCTTCTGTACGCCACATTTCCCATGGCCCACTGCGGGATGGGGATTCAGCGCTGGGCTCTTCCCTGTTCACTTGCCATTACTGAGGGAATCCTGGTTAGTTTCTTTTCCTCCACTGACCAATATGCTTAAATTCAGCGGGTCACCACATCTGATCTGAGGTCGCATTTGGATGGGTTACCCGGGGTGGGGGAGGCAGACAGTGAAGGGCAGGTGCGCCAGGCGCACCCACACCCGCCTCTCACCCCCTCCTGGCAGTGCTTCAGCCCCAGAGGAGGCCTGAAGGCATGCAAGGGGAAGAAAGGCTGCAGCGAAAGAGAGCTGGAGCACATGGGATGGAGGGGTGAGGCAAGGTGAGGACAATGCAGGAGAAGAGATGAAGTCAGTGGGGAGGGAGGCTGCCGGTCAGCACAGGGGAGAGGGAGTGGGCCGTCCCACTTTGCCTCCTCCCTCGAGCCTCCTTGGTGCCTGGACCCCAAAATGCTCCCACCACTCCCGACGTGCCTCTCACACTCGCTCCCAGCCTGGGGACTGCATGACCACGGACCAAGGAAGAGGAGGGGACCGGGACCCTCCAAGGGGCAGCTATGTGTCACCACAGACAGCCATGCGGGGCCAGCCTGTCTCTCCTCGCCTCAGGACCCAGGCAACAGCACCCACAGCCAGCCCCCGTTGTCCACGGCATGCCCCAACGCAACACCCCTGGACCCGCCACCCCCCGCCCATGGGGATGGGGGGGGGGAAGGGGGCCAGCAGGGGAGTGGAAGGGGCTGCAGGGCAAGCAGGGCTCCGGCTCCCATGACAGACTCAGCCGCCAACAGGATGAGCTCCTTGAAGTGGGCGCTCCAGGGCAAGAGGTCTGACCTTAGGGGGACAAAGGCACCGGTTGAGGGCGGGGCTGCAGGAGTGCCACAGGCTCCCCTTCCCAGGGAAGGGAAGGAGGGCACTGCAGACCTCTCCTCAGCCCCCCCCGGACCATTTTGCCTGCGACACCCCAGCTGCACCCCCCCCCCCATGGCAGAGCACATCGGCAGAGAGGTGCACCCCAACCCTCGCACCCCAGGAGGTGGAGGACAGGCGTGTCCCACCGGCGGCACAGCCGCAGGGACGAATGACCTTCAAGTGACACTCAGCCAGGTGGAGCCCCGGGAGGAACCCGGGGCCACAAGTGTGTTCGAAGAGTCGATGACCAATGTGTCCTGCAATTCACATTAATTCTTGCAGCTAGCTGTGTTCTTCATTGATGCAAGAGCCAAGTGATCAACTGCTAAGAGTTGTCACAGGAGGTTTTTCAAGGTTTCTTTTTGTGGTTGGCTTCCCTCCCACCCCGCAGTTGCGGACAAAGCCCCGCCGGCAGTTGGGGGAGGGTGTTCCTTGTCGGCAGCAGGGGCAGCATCCTGGCCTGCTGGCCCGAAGAGAGGGAGCACCTCAGCTGGTGGAGCCAAGGGGGCCAGGAGTGTGGAGAGGGCCCGGGGGGTCCTCTCCACTCCGCATCTTGACACAACGCAGCACCCACCACACCCACGGTGGTCCTCCTGGGATGTCCTGCCCCACCAGGGCACCACTCCCCGGTGCCCACCCTCTTCGGACATCATGGTTACAAGAGAGGGGTTTCACATGGCCAAGCCAGAAGCCCTCTGTCGCACCACAGCTCAGGTTCGGTCCAGGTGCTCGGCTTGGAGGGGACAGGTGGCCACAGCCATGGCCTTTCGTTCCCATCTGCAGAGAGGGGGTGGCAGGTGATCCCCTTCACTGTCCTGGGCCTGCTGTGGACCGGTGGGCGGGGGGGGGGGGGGGGTTAGGGCGGCATGGCCGAGCAGGGGCATGGGCGTCCTGAGATGTCCTTCCCCAGCTCGCCCTACCCGCACACCCTCCCTCCATCCATGGGCGCCCACGGTCGGCTTCAGGCCGCACGACTCTTTGAACCACCACCCTTCCTGGACCTTGGAGGCCCACGGAGACTGTTAGGTACCTGGCATCTGTGTGAGAGAAACGGTTCTGATCCCTCCGGAGTGTCCGGACTCTCCTGCCCGTCCGCCTCCCTCCCTCAGGAGGGGAGGCAGGACGGCACACCGAGTTGTGCCCAGCACCCACCAGCTGGCTCTGTGCACCTCGGGATTTGAGGGGGACATCACATCACTCCCGGAGGGCACGCCAAGGGTCTGCTGCCATGGCCTCGTCCACTCCCAGGGATCCAGGGTTTCCCTCTGTTCCCGGCATGCCCAGAAGCGGACGTGGCTGGGGTTACCCAGCCACCAACACGCGCACACTATCCCAGCCACCCCTGCTTCCACAGAGTCCACAGCCAGCCGCGCAGGTGGCCCCAGGTGCTCTGGCAGCCCACCCACTCGCACCCGCTGAAGTGGTGCGGATGTGGGTCCTGGGGACCGGGGCGGGAGGGCGGCCACACGGGGTGGTGGCGGGTAAGGAGCGGCTCAGGTACATGCACGGGGGGGGAGAAGGTGCTGAGGTAGCCTGGCAGCATCCCAGCGCTGACAGGGAGGGGAGCCCCCACCCTCCACCGGCAAGCGCCCCCTCTCTCAAGGGCACAGAGGTGGGGAGGGGAGGGGCACCCGGCCCTCCCCGCGCCCAGGGCCCCACCAGCTGGGTCCCCTTCTTGCACGCGGGGATGCGTCCGAGGCTGCTGCCGCAGTTGGGCCGTGCTGCCATTGGGGTCCCGAGCTGGCCTAGCACAACGCCACCTTTAATGATCCTTTCGCAGGTTCGCCTATGGAAACCTTGTTACAACTTTTACTTCCTCTAAATAGTTGAGTTCAACTGTCTTCTTGGCACTCCACCAGCGCCGTGACTGACCCCGGCAGGGCCGATCCGAGGCCCTCACTAAGCCATCCAATCGGTAGTAGCGACGGGCGGTGTGTACAAAGGGCAGGGACTTAATTGACACGAGCTTATGACCCGCACTTACTGGGAATTCCTCGTTCATGGAGAATAATTGCAATCCCCAATCCCCATCACGAATGGGGTTCAGCAGGTTACCCGCACCTGTCGGCGTAGGGTAGACACACGCTGAGCCAGTCAGTGTAGCACATGTGCAGCCCCGGACATCTAAGGGCATCACAGACCTCTTATTGCTCAACCTCGGGTGGCTGAACGCCACTTGTCCCTCTAAGAAGTTGGACGCCGACCGCTCGGGAGTCGCATGCCTAGTTAGCATGCCAGAGTCTTGTTCATTATCGGAATTAACCAGACAAATCGCTCCACCAAATAAGAATGGCCATGCACCACCACCCACAGAATTGAGAAAGAGCTATCAATCTGTCAATCCTTTCCATGTCTGGGCCGGGTGAGGTTTCCCATGTTGAGTCAAATTAAGCCGCAGGCTCCACTCGTGGTGGTGCCCTTCTGTCAATTCCTTTAAGTTTCAGCTTTGCAACCATACTCCCCCCTGGAACCCAAAGACTTTGGTTTCCTGTAAGCTGCCTGGCGGCTCATGGGAATAATGCCACCAGATTGCTAGTCAGCATTGTTTATGGTCAGAACTACGATGCTATCTGATTGTCTTTGAACCTCCAACTTTTGTTCTTGATTAATGAAAACATTCTTGGCAAATGCTTTCATTTTGGTTCGTCTTGTGCTGGTCCAAGAATTTCACCTCTAGCGGCACAATACGAATGCCCCCGGCTGTCCCTCTTAATCATGCCCCCAGTCCCGAAAACCAACAAAATAGAACCAGAGTCCTATTCCATTATTCCTAGCTGGAGTATTCCGGCGATTGGCCTGCTTAGAACACTCTAATTTTTTCAAAGTAAATGCTTCAGACACCCAGGACACTCAGTTAAGAGGAGCGCCGAGAGGCAGGGGCTGGGATAAGTGGTAGCTCGCCTCACAGTGGACCACCAGCTCGATCCCAAGATCCAACTATGAGCTTTTTAACTGCAGCAACTTTAATATACACTATTGGAGCTGGAAATACCGCAGCTGCTGGCACCAGACTTGCCCTCCAATGGATCCTCATTAAAGGATTTAAAGTATACTCATTCCAATTACAGGGCCTCAAAAGCGTCCTGTATTGTTATTTTTCGTCACTACCTCCCCGGGTTAGGAGTGGGTAATTTGCATGCCTGCTGCCTTCCTTGGATGTGGTAGCCGTTTCTCAGGCTCCCTCTCCGGAATTGAACCCTGATTCCCTGTTACCCATGGTCACCATGGTAGGCACAGGAAGTACTATCAAAAGTTGATAGGGCAGACATTCGAATGCGTCATCGCCACCATGGGGCCGTGTGATTGCCCCGAGGTTAGCTAGAGTCACCAAAGCAGCTGGGCGAGCCCGGGTTGGTTTTGGTCTGATAAATGCACGCATTCCCGGAGGTCAGTGCATGTATTAGCTCTGGAAGTACCACAGTTATCTAAGTAAGGGTTGGAGCGACCAAAGGAACCATAACCGATTTAATGAGCCATTCGCAGGTTCACTGTACCAGCCGTGTGTACTTAGACATGCATGGCTTAATCTCTGAGACAAGCATATGCTACTGGCAGGATCAAAAAGGTAGCCGCGCTCCCTGGGATGAGGAGGAGTGGGGGGGCCCAGCCGCCCAGCAGGCCTCAAACAGGCCTTCCTGGCGGAAGGAGCGGGGGCCTGCAGAGCAACAAAGCAGACAGATGGGGGATGGCGGATCCCCCCAAGGTCGGCCCAGGCCACCCGGCGGGCAGACCAGTGGGAGTGTGGGGGTGGGGGTCAGTTTGCGGGTCCTTGGTGGCCCAGTTCCCAGTGTCCCTGGGCTCCATCCGGGGTGCCCCGGCTTACGCCAGGCACAGGGGCAGGCCTTCCCTCAGCTTCACCGGGTTACACGCTCAGGCAGGCTGGTGTGGATGGAGAGCCACTGGAGGGACCCTCCTCACACATTCCACGGTGTCCCGGGTGGACAGACAGCACACCGCTGTTCTGGGGCACACCGAGGAAGGATGGTGGGAGCTGGGGCTGGGCCCCTCGGGCACCTCTGCCCTTCCTCCTCCTCCTTCTCCCCCCTCTCCCACTCTGGGCCCTGGTGGCCCTCTGGGAGGCAATGTGGTGCCGCGGCCACACAGTGGAGCTGGGGGGGGGGGGTGTCACGGAGAACCCAGAAAAGCCTCTTGGATCCCCTCTGTTCACAGCCACTAGGACTCTGCTACGGTGGAGCTTTCTCCCAATCACCAGGGACTCCACACTACCTGTAGCCAGCTTCCCAAATCCAGGCCCAGAGAGTCTGATCCTTGCTCTGTCTGGTCTCCCTTGGGGGGGGGGGGGGTTCCTCCCTCCACGAGGGTCCCAGGCATCCCAATCAGCAGTGACACTCAGCCAGTGGAGCAGTCAGAGGGTTTATTAGCAATCCACTTTGCACAGCAGCTAGGACAGTTGGCTCTCAGATCACCCAGGAGGGCAGATAGTAAACTCCCAGGACAAGCCCTGGAGGTCCTGCCCCTCCGACCTCCATCTTCCATCTCTCCCCTTTGTTCTCCTCTCTATCCAGCTGCCCTGCCCCTGGTCTAAACCGGCCACAACCTGTCACCCCCCAGGGGGTCCAGGTAAGGTCACACTAAAGCCTCCCCCCCCCCCCGCAGTGGTACCTATAGTTATCACACCCCTGTGTCCCATCACCAGAATACCATCACCCAAGAACAGGAAAAAGAAGAACCACAGTAACCCAAGAGGTTTTCTTACTTCATCACAGGGGGCCAGCCACGGCCACCTTCGAGGCAACGCACTAGAGAAGCGGATGGCAACGCCGCAGAGAGGGAGACCAGCCAGGTGGCGAGGGGCAGCTCCAGCGAGAGGATGGTAGGAGTGTCCTGCCGGCAGGCCCGGCCCGCACCAGGTCCTGCCATCAGGTGTAGTGGTGGGGAACCACAGCGCGCCCCTGCTAGCTCTCGCGCCCGCATTTGGGCCCACTGAGCCTCACAGCTCTCCGGTTTTTTGGACCCCTGGTCGGGCTACCGGAGCAAGCTCGGCCTCGCTCACCAGCGAGGGATATCACACAGGCCCTCCTCCCATGGGAGGGCAGCAGCTCATTCCCTGGAGGCCAGCCGCAAGGGAAGGAGAGGGTCCCAGAGCTGCCTGAACACCAGGCCCCCGTCACCATGCAAGGTTTGGGGGGTGCACTGGCCCACGGAGGGCCCTCCCTCTTGCAACTGCCACAGCCACATCGCTTGGCCGGACACGGGCAGAGTAGGAATCACCTGCGTCTCCCCAGAGACTGGAAACCAGGAAAGAAGGCAGACCTGGCAGGGAGCCCCGGAGGGCTGGGTCACTCACACTGGCATGCACGCCTTGCCCTCCTCGTCACTGAGATTGGGTACCATCGGGGGATGGGTTCCCTAGGCTCGTCTCTGGTTCTCACAGGTCCTGAAAACCTTGTCCTCAAAAATCTCCGCGCACCTTCCTGAAAGTGGATGGCCAAAACAGCATGTGCACCCCTAGCGGGAGAACCGAGACACACTGGGCGACAGTCTGGAACTCTGAGCTGGCAAACCACCTCTCTGGCAACCCCTTCCAGACTTCCAAGAGATGGCCCGCCACCAGGTCAACTCGAGCACGTTGAATAAGGTTGACCTGGTGGCTGGCTGGGACTTAGTACAATTTCTCCTGGCCAGTGGGCTGACCTGGTGGGACTTAGTGCAATTTTCTGCAGCCAGCGGGTTGACCTGGTGGTCGGCTGGGACTCAGCGCAGTTTCCTGCAGCCAGCAGGTTGACCTGGTGGCCGGCCGGACTTAATGCAATTTCCTGCAACCAGCGGGTTGACCTGGTGGCCCACTGGGACTTAGTGTAATTTCCCCTGGCTGGCAGGTTGACCTGGTGGCCAGCCGGGACTCAGTGCATTTTCCTGCAGCCGGTGGGTTGACTGGGTGGCCAGCCGGGACTTAATGCAATATCCCCAGGCCGGGGGGTTGACCTTTGCTGAAACTTGATTTTGTCTATTGGAGCCTGCTTCCACAGTCCCTTCAGCAGCTGGGGACCCCTTGCACTGCTGCGAATGACCCTGAGGAGGTTTCTAAGGCACCTTTCTCATAAAGGCCATTCGGCGAGGTCCAGCACTTATAGGGGCTGTGCTAACATATAGCATAATTCAGAGGGAGCGGGGTGATCAGGCCTGCCCTCCCTGAACAGGCTTGGACCAGCCATGCTGGCTCTGAAGGGCACCAAAATGCAAAAGCACAAAATAACACACAATGAGCAAAAACAGGCCTAAATACTTGTTAAAGCAAAAACGTAGGCAGATCCTGGTACAATCTTTCTGGGCAGACAGCCCAGAAAGCAGTTCATGGGAAGGTCATTCCCAAGAATGGTCCTTGAGTTTGTGGCGCCCCCCTTGCAGCAGAGCAGACGAGTGATGTCATCAGGGGAGTGCAACGGTGCTGTCCCCTTTTGGCACCCCTCAAACATCAGAGCCCCCCTGCAACGCATACCCGTCTTATTGGGTTGCACTGGCCCTGGTCATTCCCATGGGAAAGGCTGCCAGCATCACTACACTGGCTGTTCCAAACATCTTCCACAAAGGCTATGTTCACACGTTTCGAAACAAGCTGTTTCGAAATAATATGTTATTTCGAAACAACTTATTTCGCTGGACAAAAACCATGTCCGCGAAATAAGGGAGTGAAATAGCAGGTCCACAGTGTGGACCTGCTATTTCACTTGGGGAGGGGACTGCA
>ML683155.1:30930-41637 GCA_007922195.1 Podocnemis expansa | reverse complement strand
CTGCAGTCCCTTGCAGGTACTGGCAGAGTGAGGCGCAGCCCCGCGCCCCTCCCCACAGCCCGTGTACACCCCTCAGCACCCTGGCCAGGGTGCTGAGGGGTCAGCCCTTCCTCCCAGGGTGCTTAGCACCCTGGGAGGAGGGGCACATGTTGTCTCGGAACACTTTGTTCCGAAACAACATGTCCGAACAGGGCTGTTTCGAAACCTCTGTTTCGAAACAACTCTGTTTCGACAGGTAACGAGGTTTAAGTTATTTCGCAAAGACCACGGCCATTTCGAAAGAAGTGGTTTGCTTCTTTCGAAATGGCCGTGCGTCGTGTGGCCATGGCACGCCTTATTTCGAAACAACCTCTGTTGTTTCGAAATAAGGAGTGTGTGTGGACATACCCAAAGTTCCCTACAACAGAGGGAAAGGCATTTTTCACATATTCATTTTGTTAGGCTTTCAGAATGGGGCATTTTTCACAGGTTCACTGGGCCCTTTAAGGATGTTGGAATAGCAGTGGAAAAGGATCACACCAAAAGACTGCTGTTAAATTGTCTAAATGGGAGGGGGAGTTTTGTTGTGAGGAACCTGAAGTTTGTTTCAGTCTCATTTCTCCTGTGCTGACTGAGAAGGTATAAGGTCTAGTTTTGCTGATCTGTACTGTTGCATGTGCATTCAACTCTTATTTTAATCCACTTTCAAATCAGTAAAGTTCTGTTAGACCAATCCCGACTGCTGTCTGCTTTATTAAGCTGCTTCTGCTAACAAAGGAAAAGTAGCTGTCGTGAGAGGTTTCAAACAGGAGACAAGTGGAGAGAGCAAACAAATTGCTGCAGGAAAGCAGAGCTACAGCTCAGAAAGCTAAGGGAGAAGAGGTTTCCAGGACCAGGCAATGAAAAGTCTTTGTTCTTCTTTGTGAAGCTCCACGCTTTCCACTCCACTTCTGCCCTATCTTGCTGTTTAAGCACAAACATCCATTTTCAGGAGCTTTAGATCAGTATTTCATAAATCCAGCTATAAAAAATACCTCAAAGACGTTCTGATGTCACAGACGTACAGGAGGTTCCTCAGAAAGGTCCAATGAAGGAAGCATTTGTTGGGAGGAGGAATTATGCAGTACTAGTGAGCAGGGGCATTGCTGCCCTGAGGAAGCACCTGGGGCATGGGCCCAGGCCATGCTCCCTGGCCACAGGCCATGCCCCCGGCTGGTGACGGGCCAGGAGCTGCTGCAAGTGGCTGAGCCCTGGATCCCCATCTGGGGATGGGACTGCCGCCACCATGGGCAGCTGGGCCCTGGATCCCTGGCTGGGGACGGGGCCAGGAGAGGTCTCCGTGGCCGTGGGCAGATGAGCCCCAGATCCCCTGCTGGGGACAGGGCTGCTGCAGCCACAGGAGGATAGGCCCTGGATCCTCTGCCAGGGATGGGGCCAGGAGTGGGCTCCGTGGCTCCGGGTGGCTGGGCCCCAGATCTCCAGCCCAATCTGGCCAGAGACCGGGAGATGCGGGGCCCCGCCAGACCCGGGGTTCTGGCGCTGGTATTTGGGGCACGTACCCAGCACTAGCGACAGCCCTGTTAGTGAGTTTGATGTTTGTGAGGATGAACGTGATGAGGAAAATGATCTGATGGTGCCATGTGCTGGTCTATTGCCCGAGGGGTGTGTGCCTATTTATGTAAATAAGTTACCTGGTCCAAGTGACATTGCACAGTCTAAGCAAGAAAGTCCTATACAGCCAGTGCTAAACTATTTCCCACCTACAAAATTTGGCAAATCATGGCAACATTTCAATCCAGCCTGGTACAAACTGTACTGGTGGCTGGAATACAGTGCACTGGAAAATGCTGTGTTTTGCTCTGGCTGTCATCATTTCACTGGAAAGAATGCAAGTAGTGATGTTTACTCACAAGGGGTACAGCAACTGGAAAAAGACTATTAAGAATAATTCAGCTATGAGGCTGCATAACAGAAGTGCAGTACACAAAGACTGCATAGTGGCTAGGGAGAGTTACAGACACACACAGACAGGCAAAGAAGGCTCAGTTTTAGCCCAGTTAAGTGATGCTCATAAAGCACATATAAAAGAAAATAGACATGTGGCTACTACTGCAAAAATTCTTTTGTTCTGTCCATTGCTCATTAACTTAATTGGATGGCCGCCCCTCCCGGGCCATCAGTTAAGTGTGTAGAGTGGAGCAGATGGCCCCTTCAACTGAATGGCCATTGACACTCAATTGATTTCTACAGGGCTAGGTGTAGCTGGGCACTGCCCAAATTGCAAGATCTGTGAAATGGTGAAGGCATGAGTCATGCTCACCTGAAGTTTCCCGGCTTACTTGTAATCAGCAAACTGTGGCCAATCATAGCAACTGGCGGGAAACAAATAGTTTAAAAACTCAGGGTTTGGGTTGATCAGGCAGGATGGTTCCTGACATCCTGCCTGGCCTGATCACCCAGACGCTGACCTCCTCCGCTCATGAGTTCTCCCCTGAGCGTACCACGATTGAAACTGCCGGCTGAGTAATGAGTCTCTCTCTCTCTCTCTCTCCTGCCTGTAATGCTGTTGCTGCTGGTGGTGGAATTGGTAAGAGCCTGTCCCTGCAGCTTTCTTTAAAATAAGTTGCCTCCTCTTTGGCTGCTGTTTTTGCCATTGCTCTCCCCCAGCTCCAACAAGCCCACACTCCTAAGCGCAGGCTTGTCCTTTGCCTCCTGGCTTCTCCTTTTTTTAATTGCTGCTTCGCTCTCCACTGTTTAAAAAGTTCCCGTGTCTCCAATTGTTTGCCACTGCTCTGTATTGCTTGTTGTATCTCTCCCCTCTTATTTGTTTGAACTTGTCTTAGAAGTACTACATTGAGTTGCAACATTGTTTCAGTTTAGTCTGTAAGCCTTAGAAGTGTTAAGATAGATTGTAAGATTGTTCCATTTAGTTTGTGACCCTTAGAATTGTTTTGCTAGCTCATTTTGCCTTCCCCTCTGTGACTCCCCTGAGTTAAATAAACCTTTTTTTCTTAAACTTTCCTTGTCCCCTCTTAATTTCCTGCGGCTTCCTTTTCCTGCCCCCGCCGCCTTCTGTGGCTTCTTTTCCTGCCCCAGCCACCTACTGCGGCTTCTTTTCCTGTCCCGGCCACCTCCTGCAGCTTCCTTTCCTGCGCCTACCGCTTCCCGCAGCTCCTTTTGCCTCTGCCGCTTCCTGCGGCTTCTTTTCCTGCCCCCTCCACCTCCTGCGGCTTCCTTGCCTGCCCCCGCAGCTTCCCACGGCTCCTTTTGCCTCCGCTGCTTCCCACAGCTTCTTTTCCTGCCCCTGCCGCTTCCCGTGGCTTCCTTTCCTGTCCTCACAGCTTCCCGCAGCTCCTTTTGCCTCCGCTGCTTCCCGCGGCTCCTTTTCTCGTCCCCGCCGCTTCCCACGGCTTCTTTTCCTGCCTCTGCTACTTCCCGCGGCTCTTTTCTCTGTCCGCGGCTCCCCCAGCCGCTTTTCCACCACCCCTTCCTCCCCTCTCCCACAGCTCCTTTCCCCACCGCGCAGCCCCCTCTGTGCCAATCTGAAAACTCCTGCTCCCCGCTTGTTCTCACTCATCATTGTTACTGCTGCACACTGAGTCTGTACTGTACCCCTTCACTTGTATGGTATTAGAGCATCTTTTAAGCCACTGTGATTCATAGATCAAGTTAGTTTGAGAACCCCCATTGTCCCCCAGCTTGTTCCACCCCATAAAGTTAAGTGCATTTCACAAACCCCATTGAGAAAGCTGTGACAAACCTCATAAACATACACTTCATAATTCATTTTGCATCAATACCCATTTTTTTAATAGAGATTAAACTGTACCCCACTGGTGCGGTAATTGCCCACCAAGATCCTCAAAGTATCAAACCTGCTGGCAGGGTCATGTTCATCTCTAAACAAAAAATTGCTCAGCATGGATGCTGGCAAAGTGATGAGATGAGTGACAAGAGAGGAAATTTTCTTCAGCTCTTGCAGCTAGTTGCAATCTATGATCTCAGAATTCAGTCTGAAAAGTTTACCTTCCAATGTAAAGTATACACATCATTCAATTCAAGATAAATTCTTAAGTATCATGAGCAGAATGGTTCTAGAATCAATTTCCCAAGAAGTCAAAAAGCTGTTTTTTGTTTTTTTTTTTTTTTTTTTTGCATTAATTGCTGATGAAACAAAGAACATACATAAGCAGGAACAAATTTCAGTGATCCTCCGTTATTGCTACAGAGGTAATATATTTGAACGATTTGTTGGCTTTCAGCCATGTCATTCACTGGATGCTACTTCACTAATGCGTTATATAAAGGACAGCTTGGCATGTTAGGACACTGATATAAAAACCTGCATAGCTCAAACCTAGGAAGGTGGCAGTGTAATGAGTGGAGTGCTAAATGGTATGCAAGCACATTTTCTGGAAGAGGTACAACAAGCTATCTACGTTCATGGTTACAATCACAGGTTGAACTTAACAATTTTTGATGTCTGTAAAATCACAGATGTTGTTGCAAATGTCTTTACTTTTCTTCAACAACTATATGGGTATGTCCACATGCAGGTTTTAAATCAAAATAACACTGGTTATTTCAGTTTAAAAATGTTTAGGTCCACACAACGTTTCCTTATTTGAAATAAGGATCTTCCTTATTTTGAAATAAGGAAAATCATTTCCATATAATAAAACCTAGTTTTATATTGAATTGAGGGTTCTCCTGAAACTGTGGTTTCAAAATAACCCAGTGTGGCTGTGTTATATCGATATGACCCACATATCGATATAAGAGTTTGACCTTCCTCCCAGGGTGCCTAGTACCCTGGAAGGAATTCCCCCTCCCCAGCACCCTGGCCAGGGATGGAGGGGAGGTGCAGGGTGGGATGGTGGTTGGGAAAACACTCCACGCCTGGCTTCCCGAGCAAATTCTGGGCGGTGGGGGGAAGGGAAGCCAGCACGCCCGGCTTCCCCCCACAGCTGCCGGGCGGCAGGGACAGGGAAACTGATGTGTCCTGCTTCCCCCTGCACCTGGTGAGCAGAAGGCCAGGGAAGCCGCATGGCTGGCTGCCCCCAGCAGATGCCGGGTGGTGGAGGGGAGGGTCCAGCTTCCCCCCTGCACCTGGGGATTGGTGGGGGCAGGGGAAGCCAGGTGAGGGGAAGCCAATGTCCCCAGCTTCCCCCCGCACCTGGTGGGTGCATGGAGAAAGGAACCCAGCATGCCTGGCTTCCCCCCACAGCTGCTGGGTGGCAGGGAAAGGAGTCCTGCATGCCTGAAGCTGTGGGAAGATGCTGGGCGCATGGGACTCCCTGGCCCCACCCCACGGCATCTGTGGGGGATGATTGGTGCATGGGGGGAAGCCGGGAGCACCAGCTTTCCTGCCCCTGCTGCCTGCCAGGTGCAGGGGGAGCCAGGGGTGCTAGCTTACCTGACCCAGCTGGCCCAGCATCTGCCTTGGGAAGCCAAGCACACAACCAAGCCCTTCTCTGCTCCCATCTGCTGCCCATGGCATCCTTCACCAGCCTGGCACCTCCTTGCTGCACATAAATTCTTTTTTGATTTTCTCTTGTCATTTTTGATGGGTTACAGTTAGTTCGTATATAAAATGTTTACATAAGGACTTGTTTGGAAGCTGTTTTCCTTGTAATTTGAATTCAGTTGTTTAATGCTTGCTTGCAGTATAAAGAGAAAACTATGTCATCTAAGTTCATCTAAATCAGTAGGATTTATTTCAGAGAAAATAAGTTTAGGATGAGTGCTTGTCCACCCTGAAATTCACTGTGCCCCTTGTATCCCCCCCCCCCATACAAAAATGTCTGCAGCTAGGCCTCTAACCATTTGCACAGTTAAAAATGAAACAAAGGCAAAATGGTGAGAAAAAAAGGCTTAAATATATTTCAGGCAACAAAGTGCCTTGTAAACCCTCAGAGGCAGGTACTGACTGGCTGCCGGGCCAAAATCTGCCTGGAATTAAACACAGCCCCGAATTGGCTAGGAGCAGAGATGCAGTGCAACTGCCAGCCCCATCTCAGCTCAGCTTAGGGAGTGGGCAGTCCCACTCTCCCTGCCTGGCGATGCTGGGGGCGGTGACTCAACCCAGCCCTTGCCAGAGTGGTGACTCAGCCTGCCCCCATTCCTCAGCCTGTGCATGCACAGCAGCCCCAACCCCAGCTTGAAGTTGTGATTTTTTTCTTTTAGTGCATGGGAACTAAACAAAGCTGCATGGGGGGTTGAAAACAACTCCATGGCTGCGCAGCTGTGCAGCTTAGCAGGAACCCTGGGTAAGTTGGCATTCAGGAGAGGGCAATCAAGGAGGCACAGCAGCATGCCAGACCAGATTCTGGGAGGGAAACATCACATAATATTAAATATTTTATTGTTTAACTGCTTAAACTACTTAAATTTTTACTTCAGAGTAGGAAGGGTGCCGTATGGCCTGCAATAGAGCTGGATTCTGTTATACCCTCACTCTGTGCCATACATAATGTAATAATTGAGGCAAGTAAAAACAAAGGAAGTCCCATGGCACCTTAAAGACTAACAACTTTCTTCAGGCATAAGTTTTTGTGGGCTGACGAAGTGGGATGTAGCCCATGAAAGCTTATACCTGAAAAAATTTGTTAGTCTTCAAGGTGCCACAGATTAATTGTTTTTGCTAGACAGAGACTAACACGGCTGCCAATCTGTAACTTGTACCAAATAAAAGTGATTTTTGATGTAAAGGATTTTCAGTGTTATATCATACTAGATTGATTCTTGATCCAAATAACCTATTTGTTTTAGAAGAGAAAACTGATCTCAGTGGCTGTCCTTAATCGGAATGCTTAGGCAAGCACCCCACACAGAAATTTCTGGAAAAGTAGTATCGGTAAATGATTTTTGATTTTCTCTAGGGTAACAGAACAGTGGCACCAACTGAAGTCAATTTCCAAAGGGATAGCTGTGTTGGTCTAGTCCAGCAAAAAACCTAAGGAGTCGTGTGGCACTTTAAGACTAACAGATTTATTTTTCACAGGAGCTTTCGTGGGAGAAAATCTGACTTCGTCATATGCTTTGAAGATGGGTGAACTTACAGAATGGAAAGAAAATAAATGCAAGGAGGTGTAAAACATAGGATCAGGTCATACAGTAACACCACATCTGCTCTGATCCCTCAGGCAGAGACAGACATCTTGAAGATCTCTATCAAGTATTCTTGAAAGTACAGTACCCACCTGTGGAAATAAGAAAACAAACTGACAGAACTAGATGGGTTCCCCGAAGTCATCTACTATAGGAGAGGCCCAAGAAAGAAAACAACAGAACACCACTAGTCACCACATACAACCCTCAAGTCAGACCTCTGTAACAGATCATTAAGGACCTACAGACTATTCTGAAAGATGATCCCGTTCTCTCTCAAGCCTTGGGAGACAGACCTCTCCTTGCCTACAGACAGCTGCCCAGTCAAACAGATACTCACCAGCAACTACAGAAACATTGAAGCAGGCACACACCCCTGCAACAAACCACGCTGCCAAGTCGGCTCACATATCTGCACAATAGATACCATCATAGGTCCTAATCAAGCCTGCTACTCCATCAAAGGCTCATTTACCTGCTCATCTACTAATGTGATCTATGCCATCATGTGCCAGAAATGCCCCAACACCTTATACCAGGGGTGGCCAAACTTATGGAACTCAAGAGCCGCACAAGTCGATTATTAAACCTTCAAGAGCTGCACTGAGGCATATAACCACATTTTTACCTACTCCAAAATTACTAAGCTTAAAATTCATTGTGCACTTTAATTATATCATAAAAATGGAACAAATATTGATCCACTAATGTCAGATTCTAATAATTATTTAAGATTACCATGAAACTAGGCCTATACAGTAAAAATTTAGCTGTTGCTAGATGTAGAACACTACAGGCTTGTGGCAAGTTTGTTTTTTTTTTTTTTAAATCTGGGCAGTAACTTGTCAGTGCAGCAGGTAAAAGCTCTCTGAGATGCTGATCTCTAAGTATTGCACAATGTTTTGAATTTCATTGTGGAATATGATGCTTCATAGCAGTAAGTTGTGCCAAAAACTGAAAGTAATCTATCTTCAGTTTTATACTTTTCTCCTTTGTATTTTCATTTTAGTATTCCACATCATGTTTAGGACTTGTAAAACTTGATTTTATTTTAACAATGTGTATGCTGTATTAGGGCCTATGAGAAAATCTAAACATGCTACGGCTTCTCTGACCATGTCACGCTTCTCTCCCCCAGCCCCCATTGCCGCTTCCCTGCCATCTCTTGCCACGCTGCTGCTTCTCTGCTCTCCCCAACCATGCTACACTTCTGCCTCCCACCCCATCCCGGCACCTACCATGCCCCCACTTCCCTGCCAATATTTCTGCCAGTAAACTTGTTCACTAAAATAGTCATGGACAGTGAAGACAAAAGGTCTGAGGACTCAGACACAATTAATTTTAAAATGAGTTATAGTAAGGGAAAATACTGCTCTCATCTTAATCCTGTGAAGAGATGCACACAGGGACACCTTTTCAACTGTTGAGAATCACAACAGATCAATGAGAATTTATGGGGACAGAAAGTGCAAGACTAGAGCTTGTTTCAGTAAGTGCTTTGGAGTCCATGCACAGAAGATACTATGGAAAAAATCCCATTGAGTTTATTCAGTTTGGGGTCAGGCCCTGTGTACATTCTAAATATCAATATTTGTTTTTTATAATACAAAGTAAAATCTTTATCAGTGAGAGATTTTTTTCAAAAAGTTTACAACACAATTTTCCGTCCTCAGCCCTTCACAACAATTACTCTCATCTAATGGGCTCAGATACCCACAGAGTCAGTCATAAAGACTGCACTGTAATATAAATGAATTTTGACTAGTGGTATACAACAAAGGAGAATTAATACATATTGAATGCTATATAATCAGTAGAAGTATAGTGCTGCTATTGAACTTTGCAGTGAATGTAAATTATCTTGGTAATTGACTGTTATAATATTTAAAATTTTCTTATAAAATAAATGTGCTAGCAGTTCCTTCTGCAAAAAGATGATACACTGATGTCTCAGGCACACTTGTTCAATGGACTTAAGGAATTTTTTTTCTAAAGCCAGTTTTCAGTAGTGGTGGTCTATCCTAAATCTAAATCATTTTGCAAGCTGAAAATGAAGCATCATCCATAATAAGTACTTGTAGCATTCTTTAAGTAGAGGGTTTTAAAAATAACCTTTTGGCAGTAGTCAGTGGTTTTGGATGTAACACTTGTGTCAATTTTCAGTCATTTCTGATGATTCTTATTTAATTCTCAAAATAGAAATACAAGAGAGAGAATTTTGCATTATATTACAGTATCTGGGAATGCCAGGCGATTTTTAAAAAAGAAAATTAATTTACAATTGCTTTTCAGGTTTCAATTGCTAATTATCATCACTTATCTGTAGTTCATTGTAGACTTGTTCTTGAGCAATTTATGTTGCCAGTTTTAAAAATATTTACCCAAAAACAATATCAAGAAAGAAAAGTATTTAAAAAATCATGCACTGATGTAATTAAAGACTGTATCATTATGCACACAGACAAGGAGGATAGAAATTAATATTGTGTGGGTAAACTGTAGAATCAGGCAGTTACTTGGTCTGAGTGCTTGTCTTTCCCTGCTGGCTCTCACAGTGCTGCACCTCCCCTCCTGGCTCTTACCAGGCTGCTTTTTTCTGCCAGTGAGGCTCTCTCAATGTGGCCCCTCCCCTCCCCGCTCTGACCAGGCTGCTTTTTCCCTGTGGTCTCTCCCAGGGCTGCCCCTCCCCCGGCTCTCACCAGGCTGCTGTCTCCTGCAGCTCTCACAACAGCTGCTCCTCTGCTGCCGGCTCTTACCCTGCTGCTGCCTCTCTGCTGTCCTCGACTACTGCAGATTTCTCGCCCCTGGCTCCCGCCATGCTGTCCTTCCCTCCTGCGCTCTCCCGGGAGCCTCAATTTTTCTTTAAAGAGACGCATGCGGCTCACGAGCCACAGTTTGGCCACGTCTGCCTTATACATTGGTCAAACAGTACGATCGCTGCGCAAAAGAATAAATGAACACAGAGCTGATAGCAGAAATCACAAAACAAAGAAACCAGTTGCTGAGCACTTCCATCTTTCTAATCACTCAATAAATGATTTGTTAATGACCATCATCAGAGATGTGGCTAGGATATCAAGACTTCAAAGAGAAACGGCTGAACTCGAATTAACATGCAAGCTAAATTCTGTGAAAGCAGGACTAAATCGAGACTATGAGTTCTTTTCCCATTACAAAAGGTAATTTGACTTCAGGCTTCCTATGGTTTGAACCTAACAACTGCTTTGATTTGCTGTTACTGTATGACCTAATCCTATGTTTAACACTTCCTTGCATTTATTTTTATTCCATTCTGTAAGTTCACCCATCTTCGAAGCATCTGACAAAGTGGGATTTTTCTCCCATGAAAGCTCATGCGAAAAATAAATCTGTTGGGCTATGTCCACACACAGGGGAGTGTTTTGAAATAAGTTATTTTGAAACAAGTCATTTTGAAATAAAGCCCTTATTTTGAAACAGCTTAAATCAAACCAACCAAAAAACAATTAGAAGGGGGAATTGAAATAGCATGTCCACACAGTGGACTTGCTATTTCGAGTTAGGGGGAAAGGCATCCTGGGAGATGTGGCAACATGGCCTATTGCGAGCCATGTTGCCACCAGCGGGGGGGGGGGGGGG
>ML683155.1:0-30530 GCA_007922195.1 Podocnemis expansa | reverse complement strand
CTCGGCCCCCCCCCACTTACCTTGGAGCTGGACTGGAGCCAGAGGGCCCAGCCATAACTCCCGGGCCAGAGGAGCTCTACGGAGCATGCCCAGATTTTCTGGGCATGCTCCGTTGGAGCTTCTCTGGGCGGGAGTTTTCAAAACTCCCAGCCCCAGAGGAGTTCTGTGGAGGCTGCCGGCGGTGCGCTGCCGGCAGCTTTCGCTGCGCTGGCGGCTGTGGCGGGCTGCGCCACAGCGCGGCAGTGCAGCTTAGAGGGAACATTGGTGTGGACATAGGGGCTTTTATTTCAAAACACCCAGTGTTGTTTCAAAATAAAAGCCAAGTGCCACACGACTCCTTGTTTTTTACCAACTTGAAGTCTCGAAGTGGGGTGCATCAGAGAGTGCTTCACCTCTGAGGGTACCATCCCTGACACGAGGCAGGCTGTATTGATGGCGGCAGAGAAAACTTTGCTATCTTTACCTCTGCCTCCTTATCTTGAGGACACAAAAAATTATAGAGACCCACTGTCAGCAGGAAGCCCACAATGGGTTCTGGCTTGGGAAAACCTTTAATCAGAACTCGGCTTTATTCAGATGTCAGAGAATCCACAGGGGCAAATAATGGTACCTTGACTCTGGTTTGTCAAAGGTTATTCAAGGTTTAAATATATTGTAGTTAATTCTCACTTTTTTTCTTAACCTTTTTTTCGTCAGTGTCAGCCCTTCCCTGAGGTGATTTTGTCTCTTAATATTAACAACCTTATTAACGATAGTACAATTTATTAGTTACATTAATAGCATGCATATTAATATTAATACAAATCCCTATAATACAAATTCCTTTGAAAGACAGGCATTGTACATCTCACTCTGAAAGACGAATGCTTAACTGTCCAGGATTTATCTTAAACTTGGTAGGAGTAAAAATTTTCCCTGTATCACTTTAAATAATATGTCTGGCTTCTCTATTTTCTGTGACCTGTTTTGCTTAGTTGGTAATGGCTACATCTCTATGTGGAGGGATATGTTGCTTCAACATGTCATCCATTTTTCTAGAACAGTTACAATGTTCTAGTAACTGAACAAAAACAGAGGGGCATGTACAGGGATTTCCGTACCACCCCCTTGCACCTCTCCTGAATCTCCTAACCCCCAGTTGTCAGCTAGCTAGTAACAGTGTGACACCAATTTAGTCATTGGTTGGAAATGACTGGACTGAACTGAACAAAGTTTGAAAGCAAACAAAGAGTCTTGTTGGTCTTCGGCAAATTTAAGGATGTTCAAATGCCATATCAGATTGCTTCTCAGTTGGGGGGAAGGGGACAGATGTTTGCTCGATGTTATGGGCTCTCCCTTCCAAGAAGTATCTGATTAGCAATCAGCTCTATCATTTTAACAAGTATTGGGCTGGTCAAATAATGCTTGTTCTTCTTAGACAGGCTCTGTACAGATTCTTTTGTTATTTTAAGTGACCATTATACCTGTATCTGCCATCACAGATAATCAGGTAGGTCTAAGTGCTAGTGCTTAGACCTGGAGTGTGGGAAAGTAACCATACTTTGTGGAGACTAGAAGAGACTTCCAGCCTGCATCAGCTTAAGTTCCCCCACTGAGACCTAAAATCACACAAGTCAAATCACATAAATTGTGGAGAAGGAGAATATATCCACAACAAAGATGATTAAGTGAAGCAGTGAAGAACAACACGACCAACAGCTGGAGGAATGAGCAAGGTGCTGCTACTGCCTTTGTCCCCCTTTTCCCTGAAAGGTGAACTTTTGTGAAAGTACCTCTGAACTGTGGGTCTCCCTCCAGCATTGACAAGGAGGACAACAAGATGAGTGAGATATAGAGAAAGGAGAGGAGAATATTAAAGGAAGGGTGTGTTACCAGTAACTGTTCTTCTTCGAGATGGGCTACTTGGATTCATTCAGAAATAGGTGTCTCCGTGCCAGAGCACCGGATTGGTCGGAACTTTTTGCCCTAGCCTGTCAGAAGAAGGCAGGAGGCCACTGCCCCCTGCACTACCCCGTGGCTATATATGTGGCCTGTGCCTGGCCCGTCCCCAGTTCCTAAGAGTTGCCAACTCCAAAAGCGGGGGTCGATTGGGTGAGAGCAATGATTAAACACCAGCTAGTCTTGCTGGTGGTAAGGGAAGGATGGACAAAGTGGCGAGCTTATTCATACTGTGGGTAGAGGGGTGGGATCTGACAGAGGGTTCACCAACCATCAGCGTGGGGAGGCAGAATGATAGGGCCTCGTCCACAGGGAAGTGTGCAGGAGTGTATCTCCCAGCATGAAAATGACCCCACGAGTGGAGGCTCTGCTTGGTTCGGGTGGGTAATGGTTGGCAATACACTCTCTGATGTTGGGAGAGTGTTCCATGAATGCCATAGGTGTCCCACCAAGGGTAATAGAGTTGCCACCCAAGAAAGTGGAAAGGGGAAAAGGAGGTTATTCCCCTTGGTGGTGCGTCGAATACAGAGGCATGATAGCCTCCTGGGGGCCAGGACCGTTGGCTATTGGGTGCCTGCATGGGTTCAAACAGCAGGCTTCCATTCTGCCCTCCATGGTGGGTGAGGAGGGTTGGGTAGAGAGAGGGTGAAGTCCTCTCTGGGCATTAGAGACAGCTGAAGGGGTGTGAGTATGGGTTACGCCCTAGTTTTACCCGAAGGGAAGGAGGCTGCCTCGCCTGTGAACCACCCATTCTCACCAGGAAGGAAAGAGGGAGAAGGGCTATCTGTCATTTCTGAGAGGGAGAGTCCCACAATGATGGGCACTCCACTGCAGTTTGGAGAAGGTGATTGACGATGATATTGGTGATTATAACAAATGCTGCCGACTAGCAGGTCGAAAGCTCCCTTGGAGTTGAGGAGAGGGGCCTTGCCAGGAGGGTCCCCAAGTGGGATTCGAAGTTGTGGTGGTGAGGATTGAGTCCTCACCAATAGCTGTTGGGGGGGAGGAGCCTGACTTACTATAAGGCCTTATGGGGCCAGAGGGCGTGGAAGAGGCCCTGCCCGGAGGAGGCCGAAATATTTCAGTTCTCCCCTGGGGTCACGGGCAGTACCCAGAACGGCTGAGGTCTCCTCTGGAAAGAGGGCGTCACCTCCAAAGGGCAGGTCGAGGGCCACCTGCTGTGAGGCTGGGGGCACTCTGGCTTCCCGTAACCAGGCTGTGGGGTGCAGGGTTACGGCCGAGGCCATAGTAGGGGCAGCCATATCCACCATATCCCAGGCTGAAAGGAGGAGGTCCAGGGAAGCTATTTTACCTTCCTCCAGGAAGGCACCATACTCTTCCCTTACCTCTAGTGGGAATAGCTGTCTAAATCTGTGTATTGACTCCCACACATCCAACATGTATCTACTAGTCAGGGCCTGATTGTTTGCAACCCGCAATTGGAAGGCCGAGGAAGAGCAAACATTGCAGCCCAATAATTCGAGCTGCCTGGCATCCCTCGATGTCGGGAGGGGATCGTGGGGGGCCTGTCCTGGCCCTATGGCCACCTGCACCACTGCATGAGGTGGGACTGGGTGGTGGGTGAGGGGGACTCTAGTCCCAGAACTCTGTACTTGAGTCCCACTGTATCTGAAACCGAGGACATGGAACCTGGGTTTTGCCAGCAGGAGGAGGCCAAGTTCCAAACACTGGGGTGGAGGGGGACCGTAACTGGTTCCGCCAACGAGAACACTGGCCCAAATAAGATGTTGGAGGGTGTTTCGGAGGATTGAACCTCCATACCCATGTGAGCTGAGACACGGTGCAGAAGATCACAGTGTGCCGATAAGTCGCCCATATACAAGCACGGCACCGGGTTCAGTGCTCTCACCGGTGCAGAGTGGGCCAGTGCCAGCAAAGTTAGAGGGGCCTCTTGAGGGGACCATTCCTGGGGCCAGTAGCGAATAGGCGATGGTGCCGAGAGCTAGCGCCAAGCCATTTGGAGCCCCTTGAAGTCCCTTCCCCCTGGCTGGAACAGGGGGAAACCTCTTGGGACTCTCGGGGTGGCACTGGGGATGGCAGAGTGATATGGTGCAGCGGGGACAGCTCCATGACACCAGGACTCATAGCGGGCTCTGGCGTTTGGGGGGCCCGGGGCTGGTGACGGGGAAGGCAAACAGTGCCGCATGCACGGCACCCAGGCCTTTGAAAGGAAGGCCGACTTCCCCCTTCTAGGCAGCACCGGAGAAGGGGGTGTAGGCAACAGGAGGAGTGCCCTCGCTGCCTCCACTGCCTCCAGGGTTGTCGGGATAGGTACCAAGGACGACCGTCCTGGGGGGAGCCCCATGTCGAAGAGGCGGGCCTATGTTGGTGCGGCGGTACCGAGGTCGGTACCGAGCTTGTCCTGTGTCGCCTTTTGGCACAGTGTGAGGCAGGGGGCTCTGGCGCCGAACTGTCACGCGGTGCCGCAGGAGCCCCCAAAGCCTCAGGGGAGGAGTGCCGGGCCTGCTCGGAGGCCAGGGCACGGTGCCTTTCATCCCTGTCCTTGATTGTCCTCGGTTTAAAGGACAGGCAGATGGAGCATGCGGTGACCATGTGGCTTTTGCCCTGGCACCAGAGGCACTTCTTGTGGGGATCGTCTCATGGGAAGGCCTTGCCGCACTCAGCACAGGGCTTAAACCCTGGCATGGCGGACAGCATAGTGCAGTGTTCTGGTCCGGAAAGGGAGACCTTCTTTGGTGGGACTAAATCCACAAATAGGTTCTCCCAGTCAGGCAAGAGGCTCATACAGCAATGACGGACAGGCTGCTTGTGAAGCAAGGTGCGGGCAGTTCCACAACTGGCACTAAGGTGGAAGAAATTAAACCGGAGAGGGGCCAGGTGGCGGCCACATATATAGCCAATGACGTTGTTTCGAAACAACTTAAACCCCATGTGGAGATGAAACAATGTTGTTTTGAAATGATTGTTTTGAAACAATGCCATCTGAACATGTTGTTTCGAAACAACAGTGACTTGTTTCAAAATAACTGTTGCCTGAAACTGCTATTTCGCTTTGAGCTTTTTCCTTAATTCAAATTAACAAGCTGTTAATTCGAATTAAGTTATTTCGAAATAAGGCATTATTTCGATACAAGTTGTTTCGACACAACTTGAATTGAAATAATGCCTGTGTATGAACACAGCCTAGGAGACTTATGTAAATATTTCCAAGTAAGCCAAGATTTTTTAAATGATTTATTTGCCAAGGTCATTATCTCACATCATCACTACCTTGAGAGGCCATTATCTTGGATATTTTCTGTACTAAAAATTTTTTATGTTTTAATTAATTTTTACATAAGAGCATTAGAATGGCAATACTCAATCTGCCCACTGGCCATCTAGCCCTGTTCCAAAGGGTTGGCCATGTTAGTCTAGTTCAGCAAAACAAGCAAGGAGTCCTGTGGCACCCGAAGACTAACAAAGTTATTTATTGCATGAGCTTTCATAGGAGAAAACTCTCACTTTGTCAGACGCCTGTCTTCTGACAGTGGCCAATGCCAGGTGCTTCAGAGAGAATGAACTGAATAGGCAGTCATGGAGCTATCCATCTCCTGACATCTAGTTTCAACTTCTGGCAAAATGAGACTAGGAATACTTCCAAGCATGGTGTTGTATCCATCACTACCCATCCCAATTAATACCATTGATTGACCTATTCTCTTTAAACTTATCTAATTCTTTTTTGAAACCTGTTATTGTCTTGGCTTTCACAATATTGTCAGGCAAAGAGTTAAACAGGTTGACTGTGTATTATGGGAAGAAATACTTTCTTTTGTTTGTTTTAAACCTACTGCCTATTAATTTCATCGGGGGACACCTAATTCTTGTGTTACGTGAAATATTAAATAGTATTTCCTTATTTGCTTTCTCCATACCAGTCACAATTTTATAGACCTCTATATCCACCCTTAGTCATATATACATGTGGAGGTTTTTCACCTTCCTCTGTAGCAGGGGGCACAGGATGGCTCACTTGCTGGTGGATTCTCTGTACTTTAAAGTCTTTGGCTGTGTTCACACATCACTTTTGTTTCGAAACAACCTCGTTGTTTCAAAACAAACAAAAAAAATCTGTAGTCCTGGCCCTGGTTCAAAGGGACTGCCACACTGCCTCCCCTCAAGCCCAGTCAGTCTCTCAGCAGACTCCCTAGCTTTACAAGCTCTGCTCCAAATTGGAGGAGGGAGATAGACACTCACACTCTCACTGCAGATCTAGCTCAGCCAGCTCTAGGCTCAGACCCTGCTTTTGGGCTGAGTAAGCTACCAACCTCTGAAGCTCCCTGCTTGAGTGAGCCTCCAGCAGTCTCAGGAACCCCAGGAGCAGCTTCAGGAACCCTGGGAGCACTCCAAGCAGCTTCCAGATTCAGCCATGTCTCTCTCTCTCTCCGGAGACCCCTTGGTTCCCCTCTGCTTCCTGGAGGGCAGCCAGGGTCTCTCTCTCTCTCTCTCTCTCTCTCTCTCTCTTCCGAGGGATCATGGGAGTTGTAGTCCCTCAGTGGAAAACTTACAGCACATAGAAATTGCTTAAATGTTAAGCTCCTACTTGATTTCAGAGGCCCCTAAAGTACAGGGTGCCTATATTCTCCCCCCATCAGAAAATCCTTAATGTTCCCATTAAGGAACCAAAACAAAGATTAAAGATTAATTTACAACATAATACATATGTGACCCGGGCCTCCTGGGATAACCACCTGAATATGCAAAGATCAGGGCAAGCTGCAAAAAGGAGAGCAGATTCTCCCAGCACTGGTGGGTTACCTAGAGTTAAACTCCCCCAACCAGTCACAAACAATGCTTCTGATCCCCCACAATGGATATCAAGAAGCCACTGTATAGTATAGCCAGCTCCCTTTACTGCATTCCAGTCACCGGTCCCCAGTACAGCCACTAGGTCTGTTAAAGAAATAGGTTCTTCTGACCCCAAGGGGTCAGCCACATTACACAGAACAATACAGGCTTGAATCTTACCCAAAGTAACACGCTGCCAGCCAATCCTTTAGTAACTACAACTAAAGGTTTAATATAAAAAGAAAAGAAACAAAATGAGAGATGTTATAAGGTCAAAGTGAATCACATACATACAAATGATTTAGAGTCCAAAGAAGATAAGTCCTTGTTTCACAGCTTCAGTCGTTAGTAATCCAGTTTATAGGAATAGAGACCAAATAATCCAAGTGTAGAGTTTGTTCTAATTCTCCCCCATGAGAATCAGCAGGGCAGTTTCCAGGCCAGTGTTGGCTGGGATCTCAATCCTGTGGCCCAAACTTTCCCTGAGAAGCTTGGACAGATGTGAGACCCCGGAGTTTGGTTCCCAATGTCCTTTTATAGTTGCAGCTAGCAAGGTGGGCATTTGCAGGTCAATTCTTCACGTGGGCTTTGATGACAGTTTCCAGGTCTTCCTTAAGTGAAGCATAGCAATACACATTGTCCTTTGAAGGAAAACCTTCACCTCCTGGGTACCCCAGGTAATTAACTGCATTAGTGCCATTAACAGACAGTTTAAGTTGGTACATCAAAGGTCCCTTTAGATGTTAATGTTCCCTCTTGACCCCTTTCAATAGAACAATGGTAACAGATAGAGAAGCACTTCAGTCACCTTGCTAACCTCTAACAGGATACCTGTAAATACCATCGAGAAACAACTAAGAATACAAATGCATATCAAAGCACTAGCCTACTCATACATTGCATTTCCATATAATATGTCTTTAAAGGTTAGCCTTAGGTCATGTATTTTACAAAGATGGCTTGGCCTTTTCAGGCCTAGCATGACAACATACATACTTAATTTCTACTCCTAACTGGGGAAACAGTCAATGCAGGATAAAGTATAGGTCCACTAGAATAGGTACAATTTAGGCATCTAGTGTACAGGGTGTACACCACCATGAACACCTGAGCCCATCCGTAGAGGATACACATGCTGGTTCAGATGCCTCAGTTTTTCTAATATTTTCCAGTGCTACCACCCTACGATGTATTGTAGGGATAGACACCTCACTGCTGATTCCAGGCACATCATATGTTAGTCACCAAGGGGGCCTGACCTCTCACTGGGATCTCCTTAAAAGCTGTGCAGTCCCCTGCTTCTCCTGTGCAGAAGGTGTTAATAAAATTCCTTCAGACTCTATCACAGAAGGAGCATCATCTTCAGCAACATCTTTCCTTACACCTGAGGACCCAGGGGAACCACTGCAGATATCTATACCTTCCCTAAGGTCTTCTCCCACAGGAAAAAACGGAAGAGCTTCAGGGTTTAACACAGTTGTTTCAGTGGTGCTTTCCAGCTGAGCTAGCTCAATTGATAGTACAACAGAATTAGGAGAAACATCTGAAGGCCCATGATACACAGCAATATAGTCAGGGTAGACCTCCTCAGAATCAGTCTCTGATAGGGAACCATCTATATCCTTCAAAGTGGCAGGGTGTAACAAAGGATCAGCACTGCCTACAGAATTAGAGGAAGGGCTTCTGGAAGTCTGGGTTCTCCGCTGGCATATTGTTCTGAGGGAAGGAGTAGGCTCACTTTCTGATGGAGCATCCATTCTGACATGTTGCCCCAAAGGAAGTAAATGGTTTCGATATAAAGTCTTTAATGGGCCACTTGCCTGTTCAGGTTCTACTTGGTAGACAGGTAAGCCAGACATCTGCTTCTTTACAACGTAGGGCTGGGAGTCCCAACGGTTTGCAAGTTTATGTTTTCCAGGAAGCCCAAGGTTCCTGATAAGAACACAGTCACCTGGTTGCAGATCACAGTATCACACCTTCTGATCATAATGTTCTTTATTGCCCTGGTTCATCTTATCCGATGTAGCATAAGCAAGCTTATAAGCCGCACTCAAGTCCCTTTTTAAATTATCTACATACTGGAGATAAGACTGGGTCGAAGACCCATCTGCTGAGACCCCAAAACAAAGGTCCACTGGTAATCAGGCTTCTCGTCCAAACATTAGGAAATACGGAGAATACCCAGTGGCCTCATTTTCACTACAGTTATAAGCATGAACAAGATTGCTAACATGTTGACTTCATTTAGATTTCTGTTTGGCATTCAAAGTTCTTAGCATATTAAGCAGGGTCTGATTAAATCATCCGTGCTGTGGGTCTCCCTGTGGATAAGGTGGTGTTCTTGACTTTTTTATATTTAGCATAGTTAAGAGTCATGAATTAATCAACTATCAAAGTCCCGTCCTTGATCAGAATGCATGTGCTTGGGTAGACCGTAATGCACAAAGTACTCTTCCCAAAGAGTTTTAGCAACAGTAGTGGCCTTTTAATCCTTAGTAAGGAAAGCCTGTGCATACCTTGTGAAATGATCAGTTACAACTAATATATTACAAGTATTTTGGCTATCAGGTTCAATTGTGAGAAAGTCCATACAGAGCAAATCCATAGGGCTTTCACTGTGAAGATGAAACAGTGGAGCAGCTCTTATGGGTAGAGTCTTCCACTGTATGCACCGGGCACAGGTTTTACAATACTGTTCAACATCAGTTTTCATTCATGGCCAGTAAAAACAATCTCGAATTAGTCCATAGGTCTTTTCAAACCCAAGGCGCCCATGGTCATCATGTAAAGATTGTAGTACAGTTTTGTGATACTGTTGAGGTAAAACCAATTGCTTTTAATGCGTTGCTCAGGCTGTTTAGTGATTCTATACAAGAGTCCATTCTCCAAGGAAAGGTGATCCCATTCTTTCATTAGGAGAGGAATATTAGGGTGTTTGCTTTTATCCGCAGCAGCAGGGTTTCCTTGATCAACTGCCAGCCAGACTTCTCCAACACAGGGTTCATCCTGTTGTGCAGCCCAAATCTCAGACCAACTCATGAGGAAGATGGGAAGTGTCTAAAAAAGCAAGATTGCAGTAAGCTTGAGGGATAGCTTGGATTTCCACTCCTAATAGATCAATAAGGCAGGTAGGATGTGCTTTAGTCAGTTTCCCACAAACAGTAGAAACATGACACAAAGCTTGAACACCTCTTCCCATTTATCCTCAGGTGTTAAAACATTGTGAGGCCGTCTAGACCAGGGGCAGCCAGACTTATGGAAAGCAAGAGCCACACAAGTTGATTATTAAACCTTTGAGAGCTGCACTGAGGCATATACCTATATACTTTTACCTACTAAATTGATTTGCTGACATTCTTCCGGGAGCCACAGTTTTTCATTCAAGAGCCACATGTGGTTCCCGAGCCGCAGTTTGGCCATGTTTGGTCTAGACAATGCATCAGCACCCAAATTCTTGCTATAAGAGCAGTACTTTAGGCTGAAGTTGTAGGTGGACAATGCTGCTAGCCATTGGTGTCCAGTGGCATCCAGTTTGGCTGAAGTTAAAATATAAGTCAGGGGGGTGTTATCTGTGCAAACTTCAAACCTCGCTCCATATAAATAATCATGCAGCTTGTCTACCATAGCCCATTTTAAAGCCAGAAATTCAAGTTTGTGTGCAGGGTAGTTTTTTTCAGCTGCTGACAAGCTTCAATTGATGATGCAACAGGCCTCAACTCCTCAGGATGCTCTTGATATAATATCCCCCCTAAGCCATCCATACTGGCATCCACATGCAGAACATAAGGCTTCTGGGGATCAGCAAATGCTAAGACAGGAGCTTTGGCTAGACAGGCCTTAATTTTCTGAAAGGCCTCTTCACATTGATCATTCCATCATTTTCCAAATGGTTCAGAGGGGTGGAAATAAGTTTTACCAGATGGCACAGGCTTAGAAGTTGACCCATTCCTGCAATGTGGAAGGGGATAAACCTGCAACAGCTGATTTAGTGGTCTCATCAAATTGGAGTATCCCTTCACAAAGCACCTGTAGTAACCACAGAATCCTAAAAATGAGCACAAAGCAGTTACATTCTGTGGCCTGGGCCAAGTGAAGACTGCCTCAGTTTTTGATGGATCTGTGGCAATACCTTTCTCTGATACTACGTGTCCCACACAGGAGACTGAAGGACGGCAAAACTTACATTTATCCAAGGACAGTTTCAAGCTTTCCTCCCTCAGATGACCAAGGACTTAAAGCAATCGCTCTTCAGGCTCTTCCAGAGTCCATCCAAAAACAACTAGGTCATTCAAGTAGACAAGGACTTCCAGAAGATTCATGTCTCCAACTGTTTGCTCCATTAATCTTTGAAAGGTAGCAGGAGCGCCACAAATGCCTTGGGGCATCTGTTCAAATTGGTAAAATCCTAGTGGACAAATGAAAGCAGTTTTCTCTTTATCCATCGCATTCATAGGTATTTGGTAATATCCACTGCAAAGATCTAATATGGTGAACCATTTACATCCATTTAAACAGTTAAGGACATCTACGATCCTTGGCATGGCATATTGGTCTGGCACAGTGCACCTATTTAGAGTTCTATAATCAACACACATTCTGACAGACCCATTCTTCTTCCTCACCACAACGATTGGGGAGGCATATGGACTTCGCGATTCAGAAATTATTCCAGCAGCCATCAAGTCCTGTAGGTGTTTTCGAACATCCTCCACATCGTGGGGAGCCAAGTGACGAGATCATTCTCTGAAAGAAAGTCAGTTAGACAAATTTCATGTTGAGTACTCTGCACAGCCCACATCCCACTCATGTTGGGAGAAGACATCAGCATGCTCTATAACATTTTCCTACAAAGTCGCTGTTTCCATTCCTCAGGAATAGGGGAATCCCCAAAATCAAAACACTCGGGTGTTAAATCATTAGTTTTGCTCTCGACAGCTGCAGCTGGCATCTGAGGCATTACATTCACTGGGAACAACTGGGCAATCATAGTCCCATGCTGAAGGGTCAATTGGTGAGCAGATAAATTTCTAACACTGACTGTGATCCTCCTTGCAGACACTACTTTAGCTGCTTGTACTTCAGTTCTAACCACAAACCCTCCCACAGAAGACACTTCCTCTGGTGTATCCACTATAACAACTGATCAGAAAGCTGAACAGAGAACTTAGGAATTCCAGTTACTTGACAGATGCCAGCTGGTGGGATGTGCACTGTTTTTTTCTGGGTATACCACACCTTGCCGTATCTATTAGTGTCTTCATCAGAAGTTGATGGAAATTCTCCTTGGAAACATTTGTAGGCCTCATTAATCTTAGGGTGGATAGGCAAAGTATTCATGCACTACTCACCCACGGTTTCTTTGCACAAGTTGAAAAATTGCCAGACCAGACTGGTGTTGGTTCCAACCACAACTCCAAAATTATTCTTGACACAGGGGTCTGGGCACACTAGTACTACAGTGTCTAGCTTTGTATGAATTCCTGTGACAGTATGCAGAAACTCAAGCTGAATGCTTAGGTACCCCTCATATGGGTATTTTTCATGGCTCAACCCCCATATTGCCAAATTATCCAGGGGTTGGATGGGCAAGTGATGAAGATAAATGTTGTAAAATCTCTTGTACAGAATGGTGACCTGTGAACCACTGTTCAGAAGAGTATGAGCATAGATGCCTTCTATTTGAACAGGAATAATGGGAGCTGGACCAACCAGTTCTTGGGGCAAACCCCACTGGGTTTTAGCAGCCTGTGGATAACATTTACTGGAGCCTCTTTTGCTTGAAGCACCAGTTCGCTCCTTCACTGGGCTTCTCTTAAGTTTCCCGAATTCTTTCTGGCTTGGATAAGCTTGCAGGTGACTTTCTGCAAATCCTCTTCAGCATCACAGTTTTGTTTTGTGTGACCATCTTCCCCACACTTGTAGCAGATGATGTTGCTTCTATAATTAGTTTTAATGGTACCCCTCGAATTGTGGGTGGCTAGGTCAGTTGCTGAGTTATTAGTTCTCACAGTGGCATCCCTTCTTTGGAATTGAGAGATCTGTCAGGCTTCCCCACTACAGTGTTCAGCTGGAGTAACTGATTAATTTCTCAGTTAAACACAGCACACTTTTCTTAAAGTCAGCAATTTCATTCTGAGGAGCGACAGAGGTGAGAGAACATATAGAAGTCACAGGCTAGTGATCAGTTCGCCGGGCAGCCAGTCGATCCTCCTCTTCCCTGACATCCCGTACCAGTCTGGAGAAGGGGGGCGGATCCTGGTGTGAATAAGAAAACAGCAGCTTCAGAGCTATTAGATTGCCAGGACAAGCACCTTTAAGCACCTGCTCCAATCTCACCTGATTCACACGTGTAGGAAGTATCTCCTTCTGAACCAGGGCCAGGACAACAGACAATTGGTTGGGCTCACTACAGATCTCAGTGTGGTTCTGAGCGGATACACTGGACCATCAGCATGCTGCCTTGTCTCCTTCATTGACCCTCCAAGCACGCCCATGCAAGCAAGTGGTTGGGGTTCTGAACTCTGGGAAGCGTGCCATCTGAGTTGGAAAAAGGACTGTGAACATGCCAGTTAGATAAGTTTCCTGTAAACTGTATTCTGTGTCTGCTCACTGATTTATTTACTTGCCTCTGCATATTTAAATTAATAATAATATTCGATTCCATCCTGTTATGATAAGTTTCTGTGTTAAGTAAAGGTTTGTTATATGCACTTGAGCACTATGAATGTGTTATATACATAAGTAGTAAGTTTGGCTTAGACCCATCCCACAGGTTATTCTTAGCCACATGGATTTAGTCCTGAAGGCTCCCAAGGCACGCCAAGCATGTACCGGACCCAGCCAGGTGAACGCACAGCCAAACTTAATTTCCTGTAAAGCAAAGGGACTGCAGCAGAAGAGTGGATAGAGGATTCCCACAATCTCAGCATCACCACTGGGAAACTCAGGATCTCTTTGTCATCAAACTTAGGCACCTGTGCATATGTGAGTGTCGCCTGCTCCCAACTGTGAGGGGAAAAATGCTATGTGATAGCATTTCTGAACCAAACCAGAGCAAGCCATTTTAACTGCCTTAGCCCAAGCACAGCCATCCTAGTGACCTTGGCTCAAGCAAAAACATTTTGATAATATTTAGCAATTTCAGCTGGTCAGGTGGAAAAGCAGGAACAACAGCTGAAATACCAGTCCAATGGTCTTTCCTGTTTTTCCTTGCCCTAAGCCCTATATGGTAGTATCGTATGAGCCCCTTTAACCAGGAATATGCAGCTTTGAAGCCTATTATTAGCCTTATTTGGAACCTTTGATGTAATCCTGTAAGTTGTTTGTGCATGTGTATAAATACCATAAAAAACGGTCCCTAGGGGACGGCCGCACTGAGAAGCTCTTGGTGCCAATAAATCTGTGACTCTTCCTCCTGTTGCCCGGCTCCTTCATTAACCAGAGCAGAGAATGAACAATTTCTCTAACACAACTAATCCAGGGAGAGGGTTACATTTTAGAGGCACTGCTGGGATCTGTAGTGAGCGCAATCAATGATCTGTAGTCCTGGCCCTGGTTCAAAGGGACTGCCACACTGCCTCCCCTTAGGCCCAGTCAGTCTCTCAGCAGACTCCTTGGCTTTACAAGCTTTGCTCCAAATTGGAGGAGGGAGACAGACACTCACACTCTCACTGCAGATCTAGCTCAGCCAGCTCTAGGCTCAGACCCTGCTTTTGGGCTGAGTAAGCCACCAACCTCTGATGCTCCCTGCTTGAGTGAGCCTCCAGCAGTCTCAGGAACCCCAGGAGCAGCTTCAGGAACCCCAGGAGCACTCCCAGCAGCTTCTAGATTCAGCCATGTCTCTCTCTCTCTCTCTCTCCAGAGACCCCTTTGTTCCCCTCTGCTTCCTGGAGGGCAGCCAGGGTCTCTCTCTCTCTTTCTCTCTCTCTTCCAAGGGATCATGGGAGTTGTAGTCCCTCAGTGGAAAACTTAGAGCACATAGAAACTGCTTAAATGTTAACCTCCTACTTGATTTCAGAGGCCTCTAAAGTACAGGGTGCCTAAAATTAGATTCTGACATTAGTAGGCTCAATGTTTGCCCTCTTTTTACAATAAAATTAAAGTGTGCAATGAATTTTAGACTTAGTACTTTTGGAGTAGGTAAAAGCATATTGGCTAAATGCCTCAGTGCAGCTCTTGAAGTTTTAATAATCAACTTGTGTGGCTCTTGAATTCCATAAATTTGGCCGCCCCTGTTATAGGCTAACAGATTTCTTCGGGCGTAAGATTTTGTGGGCTCCGGCCCACTTTGTGGCATACAAGATGCCATAAGTTGCATCTCACGAAGTGGGTTGGAGCCCACAAAAGCTTATGCCCGAAGAAATCTGTTAGTCTAAAGTGCCATAGGACTCTCATTGTTAAAGATTGTGTGTTATTCATATTAGTAACACTGTACATGTTATAGGTATTTTCTGACTTAACTTCATGTATATTGTAGTAGCCAGGTAGAGCACAGCACCTACAAGCTGTTGTAAAATAGATTTAAATACAAGCTCTCTGTATCTTGTTTTTAATAAACTTGCATTCTCCAGCTCAGATAGAAATGAAGACTTTGTACAAAGGTCCCAGCATTTACCTACCATGTAGTTTCAAAGAATTAAGCATGAATATTGATGACTTCTAATATATAATATACTTTACATATTCACCATTAACTACTTATTTTGATGCTATAACACCTTTTCCCACTCCTAGTTTCTATACTAATCATACTTTCATTGGCCTTCACTCTTAGTCTTTACTTATAGAACTGTTTTCCTATTTTATCTTATCAAGTTTATAATAAAACAATTCACATGTCTGAATAAAGCTCTGATTGTGAGAGCTCAAGTAAGCATGTTACTGTCAAGGCTTTTTCCCCACTCTGGCACTCTGAGTGCAGAAGGTGGGGGCCCGCAACAGGCCAGAAAAGCCACTGGCCTTAAAGCCTGCTCTTAAAAGTCTCCAAGGCCTTCAATTCCTGGTCTTGGAGTGGTATCGCTGCCACCACCCAAATGCAAAAAAACCTCTTGAAACCCAGGAAGGCGCACTTGGGAATTCCTCCCTGTGAGGTACTTGTAATCCTGTTTATTCCTCTCTCAGAAAAGTGACTGGACCCCAGCTGCAATATGAGCTGGAACTGGAACAGAGTTCCCTCTAGTAGCTGCCTGTGCAGTCTAAGGCACGGGCACACAAACCTCTTGCCTTCTAGGACACAGAACCAGAACTTACTTAAAGGGTAAAATCTTTAATCAAAAAGAACAGATAATAAACACAGAGAATTGCTTCTCTGGGAATTAATTTAGGTAGTTACAGGGTAGTGGGGGAGGGGAGGGGAGTTACATGTGCTCAGCACAGAGAAATCCAAGAAACAAGCCAAAAACAAAGAAAATACCCTGACCGCATCTAAGTAAACATTCCCTGTTCTACCCATGCCTGGTCAGTAACAAATTTAACTTATCTCTGGTAAGGATGTTGCTAGATTCTTCCTCAGGCCCCTCTGGCCTCCTCCTGATCCTTCCAGGAGCTTTGCTGCATCCAAACAGGCCCAGCCCAGGCTGCTGTTCCAATTCAAAAACCCGCACTTTGTTCCTATTAGCTGTCCTGGGACTCACTGACCAGAGTGTTAACCCCTTCCTCCCCAAGGATTACTACAGTTACATTCCAGAATAATAGTTCCATGTTAGAACTCAGGTTTCAGTAATATTCCATTTGTACACTGTAGCTGTCACTCCAACATGACCGTCGTGATTTCACCAGCTGTATTTTTCTACTTGGTGTTAGTTTAGCTGAGATATCTTTTGATTTAATTTGCTAAATAATATGATTGCAAAGCAGTCTAGTACAGTTTGGTCAGTTAGTATTATGAAGCATTGTGGGCTTTAATTTAGTTTGGCAAACACTCGTGTGTTGCCCATCCTACCTGCCTCCACTCTGCTGTCAGAGTCAAGTTGTTGCTGTGCTCCCTCGTGTTGCTAGCTTCTCTAATTGGCAGACAGGCAGTCATAGCTCCACCTAGGTAGAGTTGTAGCTACATCAGCAAGCCACACCTTTCATTAATATGACTATGAAAAGTAGAGAGACATCACAGTGAACAAAAAGCTGACTTTCTGAGAATGCACATGTGACTAAAGGGTGAGTCCCTCGCAACATGCACACTGTAGTATGTACATCTGCTCAACCACTCCATGTTCAGCCTGGTGTGGTGCAGTAGCTCTGTTTACTGTGCATTGTCCGTGTGCTGCAAATGGGTCAACTCAGCAGCCGCCACCTCTGAGAAGACACCCCTTGCAAGCACAGGCACCGGTTTGGTTCTGGCCTGCAGGCTGTGCCCTCACTCTGGCATGCTCTGCCGGTTGGCAAGGAAGGTGCTGCCCCTGCTGGATTCCAGGGGAGGGTGGGTCAGTGTCAGTCAGTGGTGTTGCACCAGGGGGAGAAGAGAAAGCCTTCAGATGTCTGCTTTGCATCTCATAAACTTAAGTTCATTCCCCATGAGAACGACACTGTGAAGAGCTGTGGAAGGTGGAAGTTTGTCGCTGATTGCCTCGATGGTCATTGTGCAGCTAAGTGACAAGAGCAACAGTCAAATTAAGTAACATGTTCCCCAAGTTGCTGACATGGATGGAGGCTTCCATCTGTCCCTCTGTCCATCCACTAGCTCCCTTGCCTGTCCCATCTGCCCACCAGTCACTGTCATGGGCAGATTAACACATGGTCCTACAGGGCCCATGCCCAGGGGCCCACACAATGTGGGGGGGGACTCTGCTGTGCAGTTCCTCAGTGGGGAGCAAAGTTGGCATGGGCCGGAGGCCGAACTCTGCTCTCCTGCCCTGCCCTGGGCTGGCTGGTCCCCCTCGGGGGCAGAGTGGGCCAGCCCAGAGGCCAAACTCTGCTCTCCAGCCCCACCCCTGGACCGCGGTCAGCTCTCAGGGACAGGGTGAGATGGCTGCCATCAGAATAGCATCTGGCACTGCCTTTGGGCTGTCCTGGAAGCACCCTGCTTACCTTGGTTGGCCCCACCATCCCAGGGGGCTGATCAGCTCGGCCAGGGCCAACCTCTGGTGCCTGCCCACATCTCCAGCACCAGCCCTCCCATGGGGGCAGGGCAGAGATGGCTTTTGGGGTAGACGAAGCAGGTGGTCGCTTAGGGCCCCAAGCAGTAAGGGGCCCCGTAGCGGCTGCCTACTTTGTCTGACCTAGCACTCTTGGGGTGGTGCCAGATAGTGGGCTTCCAGGGCCAGAGGCTGTGCTGCCTGCCTTCTCTCTAGCAGGAGAGGAGTAGCGCTCCCCTCCTACCCCCAGCTGGCCACAGCTCCCCAGGGGGAGGGAGAAGATCAGCAGCCAGCACCAAGTTATGGATTGTGGGGGCAGGGCCCTGGAGCAGCTGGCTCAGAAGACTTCTTGCTGCTTCATCCCATGTCACCTTAGGCGTGAACAGAGGCCACCTCGCCCCCAGGCCCTGAAATGAGCCCGTTCAGCCCTGGGATGGCTGGGGGCGAAGAGGCAAGAACTCTTTGGAGCAGGCTGCGCCAGTACCCTGCCACCGCAAGCTGCAGCCCCCTCCCCCAGCCCAGCTTCCTCTTTGTTGGTGCTGCAGCCCCAGCCAGGAGTTTTAAATCTCTCCCTCCACCCCTATGTGCTTATGCGTCCTCAAGGGGTCAGAGCAGCCTGGCCAGAGAGCAGCTGCACCAGGCACCAGGTAAGAAGCCATGGGGTCAGCAGGGAAGGCTGCCATGGGGGTTCAGTGGGTGGTCAGGCAGGGAGGGGGTCATTCATTGACCCTGCACCCTGCCGGGTGGCTTCCTCCATGTGGGCTACTGAACCCAGCCTGCCTTCTCTGCTTGCCAAACAAGCAGTATCTTTCCCTTGTTCCAAGGGGGCAGCTGTGTTAGTCTAGTAAAGCAAAAAAAGCAAGGCGTCTTGTGGCACTTAAAGACTAGTCTTTAAGTGCCACAAGACTCCTTGGATTTTTTTTCCTTCCCTTGTGTTTCCCTTTTTCACTTTCTTCCCTGTGGGATAGTGAGCCCAACCTGCCTTCTCTGTGTGCCGAACAGCTCGTCCTTTCCACCACCTCCTTTTTGTTTCAGTTTTCCCTCCCTGCCCTATGTTTCCGTTTTTCGCCTTCTCTCCAGGGGTGATTAACCCATTGTTTGATTGAACTTGTTGTTAAGGCAAGGAATCACAGTCAGGCCTTGCAAACTGTCCTTGCCCAAACTGTTACTGAAAGGCTTTCAGATCTTACTCTTACTTAATGCTTTAGGATTTATTATAGCAAATGCCCTCAGGACACTGACAGCCATGCAATTCCTTGATTATTTCTCAAGACTGGAAGGTTGGCAGTACACAAAATAAATGCAGGTTAATTTTATAAATTTACTTATTTATATGTGCATGTTTAAATTGTTTTGTTATAGTTGTTATTGATATGAGGTTCGATTTTCAGTACTTTTCTAGCAATGTTGGTCCAAGTGGATGATGTAAAAATCTTTACTGGATCAGCTTCGGATCCTGAAGATGAGCTCCAGGTATGCTCATAAACTACTGGTAGTCTCTTTTTCTATAGAAGTTAGTTCAGTAAAAAGTATTACCTCACTCACTTTGTGTGTTTAGGTATGCATTTCAGTGCTGTGATGTTCTAATTTGTAGTTGCTATTTTCTATGTGGTAGAGTCAGTTTTACAACATAATTTAAGATATTTCAGAAAAAAATCAGCGAATATGTTGACATTAATTGTCTGACATTGCAATTTATCTGTTGTAATTTTTCTTAAGACAAATGTGGCATGCTTATCAACATGAGAATAATTACAAGAGGTCATTTGCAATTTTTAACACGATTTCTGTTTCTCTCAGAAAAAATATTTTGCAGATCGAAAGTATATTCATTTTTATGATCCTTTAAGAAGGCAGTTTCAAGTAGCATGTTTCAAATAAGGTTTTGTAATTTATAAATCATTTCCATCACCATATCAAAATGAAATTATATATTATTTCCATCATACAGACTTGCATCAGCTTGCTCACAAGTTTGACCACACTCACTGGAGTGCGCACCAATTTAGTCACTGGTTCTGAAAAGTTGCACAAAGGAAATTGTACACGCAGCCTACGAAAAATTAGAAGGAACATTCCCTGCAAGGGCTAGGATCCGTGGCACTTTCCCTTGGACCGGAGGGAGGGGAAACCTGGGGCCATAGGGCCTACAGAGTGGAGAGACAGAGCCATAGTGGGGGAAGGGCAGGGAGACTTGGGGATGGTTAAGGCTGCAGGGGAAACTGGGGCCACAGTGAGGGCAGCACTGAGGGCCTATAGGGGGCCCCACAATGGCTCTTTGCCTAGGCCCCCCATTGCCTAAGGCTGCCTCTGGGCCAGGGCCCTACACATATGGGGAGTCTGCGGCCCAAGGTGAGGGCAGGTGGAGCCCACCAGTGTGTGGGGGCCCAAAGGCCGCTAATTGGCCTCTGGTCACTGGGATGGGGGAAGGACAGAAAGAGACAAGAGAGGCAAGACTGGGGATCACAGGAGCCTGAGACCAGTGAGGACAGAAAAGGGGAGAGCCTTTCCTGCAAACATTCAGCTCAAACCAGAGCTCCACAAATAGTTCATACTCGGCCAATCACAGACTGACCCCCGACCAGCGACATTTTAAAACGCTATCAAAATTAAGGTTTGTTGCCTTAATTATTACAGGTGCTGGACGTGAGAAAGCGGGGATTTTTTTGGTAATATTTGGGGCGCTGATAGGACAGGAGTGTGTCACATGATACAAACATTGCAAATGTCATCTAGCAACGGGCCCTTCTGTTTCTGGTTCCACCACGCGGGAGCGGGTAGTAGCTCAGACCCACGAGCTCCGAAAACCTTAACGTGGAACAAGCTGAAGGGAGCTGGCCCCTGAATCCAAGCAGGCGGGAAGCGGCCCCCTTCTGACCCTGCCGCCTGGGACACGGCCCCGCCCTCTTTCCACCTGTGTGAGCTGAGCCCGCTCGGCGGGGGTGAACTGCAGCTGCTCCCCGGGACAGGTACCGGTGCCGGTGCTGGTGCTGGTGCCGCCCGTGGCAAGGAGTCCATGGACAGAGCCCGGCCCGCTGTGGTTAAGCGCAGTTGGGTCCCTGCTGCGTTCCTCCACACACCGGGGCCGGGACTACCCGAGGCCGGGGCTTCCTGCTTGGGGGCTGGGCTGGTGATGAATGTCGGGCGGCGGAGAAGGGGCCTCCGGCTCGGAGGGAGGGTGAGGAATGTGGGGCTTGGGCAGCCCCTGGCTGGGGGAATTAACCCAGCTCTGTTACCCGGGACCCATCTCTTTGGCTGTTCCTTGTAGTTTGCTGTACCATCTTATGGAGCAGCAGGGTGCAGTGTCACTCCTTCCCCCCCCCCCCAGTGCCCCTGCAGGCTGCCAGCCGACTTAGTGGGGATTCCATCGTAGTTCCTCTGGCCTTGTGTCACAGTGTGTTTGTCAAACCTTTCTGGGGTATTAAAGAGTCCAGCTAATAATCATTCTATTTCCTCTCAGTACAGCTCTGAGGCCTTTACATTCAACCCTACGTTTAAGCTCCTGAATCAGGCCTGGTCCTTTTCAGGGGGTGGGAGGGCTGACACCACTTTACCTGTTGCCAGGGGAACCCAGGCCTGCCCACTCCTCCAGTTCCAGCCTGGGGATGTTTTATGCAGCAGCCACATGCTGTTTGCTCCCATACTTGCCTGGGCCTCTTCCTACTGGTCCCATTCTTACTGCAGCAGACAGAAACAAAGAATGAGACAAATCATTTAGATACACAATAATGGTGGGTTACTTACCAGTAAACATCCTTCTTCGAGATGGGCTGCTCAGATGCATTCAGTAATAGGTGACTACTAGTCATGCTGATGGATGGTGAATGGCATTGGCTCTTCCGCCTTCAGCATAGCAACACCCCAGAAGGGTATAAGCCCAGCGAGCAAGGTCCTTACAGGGACTAAGAGACCAGTTAAGACTCTTCCCCTGGCAATGGAGTCCTCAGTGTAGGGCCAACCCCAAACGGGGTAGGTCCAATCCACCCAAGCCAATTAGCGTGCATGGGTCGGACGGACTAAGTCACCTTACATCAGGGATTTGTATCAGTGCAACATGACTAACATGGAGGAAGTTGCGTTCAGTTGCTATACCTGAGGGTCTAGCTTGAGGTATGAAGGCCAGAGGGTTAATCTTCTGGTCACAGAACACTTAAGTGTAAACTTACAAAGAATCTGGAAGCCTTAGGGCTGGTCATGACAGTCACTGACACACAGAGAGCAATGAGGGGATAAAATATCATTCCTCCAACAAGTCACGCAAAGACCCATAAGTCGCATGCCCAAAGGGGTGTGTGTATTTGGTATACCGTTCAGCCTGCAAGGGAAAAGACTAGTGGAATGAAGCAAGAAGATTCTGGAGGCAGAAACTTCAAGCTGATTAAGGGGGAAGGAAAAATGGCAGAGATGGTGCAATTGGCACCACATAGCATATAAGCCCTGTAGTCCCTGGGCCAGCTGGGGGGGAGGGGGAATGTAACATCAGACCTCCAGCGGTGTTACAGTGCCCTGACCCGGGAAACTTCTTACATTTCGGAAGAAATACTTCAGACCCACGAGGCACTTGTAAGCCAGAAAGGTGGGCTTTAGGGAGTAGTGTTGGCCTTGGTTATCTTATGAAGACTCAAGGAGGCGAATCTTCCCGTTGGTCCATCATGTTCCTCCTAGGATTCCACTACTGGGAAGACTACGTGGAGAACGGAGGGAGTGAGTAAAGCAAAATTTGCGATGCCTCCGATTAGACGCCTAGTTGTGACTACCCGGAGGCCTATGGGATTAGAAGTTACATTGATTTATATGATCCTGCATGCCTGAGGGCACTGGCAGGTGTGATATGAGCCCCTAGCTACAACACACCTAAATGTGAGTGGGGGATGAAAACTTGTAAGACAGAAACTAACCGTTCTGAGTGACAAGGCTTAACCAAGGAGGCAGTGGTCTTCTCCAAAGACCATCTGGCGGAGATATGATACTCACAAGGTGCAGTTGGTGATTCCGCAGGTGTACCTTGGATATTTGGAGAATCCAACAAGGGCGACCTATATTGTTATCTGGTCTTACCCAGGATAGAATTCCACCATGGGAAAAATGACTATTTCTCGATTTTCTGCGGAAGTCGGAAATCAGGATTTGGTAGCTAAGTTTCATCAAATAAGCAGACGGAGAAAACCTTAACAGTCTCCTATGGTGGGAGTATCATGCAAATACTACCAATGGTTTCCAGAGCTGGGGGGGGGGTCCTACGGAGGAAGACAAATCTTACCTGCCAGGCCTCCGGGCGACAGTTCCCTGGGCTAGGCCTGGATGACCATGGATCTCTTGTCGTCCCAGGGAAATGGATGAATTAGGATATAGCCTTTTTGGGTGATGGCCATGCAAGTCTGTCAGTGAGCTATCACCGCTGGATTGGCTAAGGGATAATTGGGAGGCATAAAGCAGGTTTCCCCCCACTTCTGTTTGAAAGGGCGTGGGGGGAGGGTAGCATTGCCTCTTCTCCCATGAATCCCACTGACCAAGTTGATTCTAGGTCGACTATACAGAGCTGCTGCTTCAGGGAGTGGGAAGAGGGAAGGGACCCCCACTTCACGATGGGGGATATTCCGTTCAGGGAACCCAAACCCTAAGTGACTGTGATAATGGATGCTTCGGACTCAGGTTGGGGGGAGGGAGGTTGGAGAGGTAGCACCACCTTCCTGGGAGAGCGGAGCCTAATAGGGACTCCCAATCAAAGATGTTCTGGAAAGATATAAATCAGTCCTGGAGAAGCAGGACTAATTCTAGTCCATTACAGGTTGTTTTCTCCATAGGGAGGGAAGGGGGAAAAATGAGGCGCAAGGTAGAGATTCATGAACCCGACTCTGCCTAGTATCCCCCTCCAGGGCACAGAGCAGCAGGTGGTAAACGTTACTGAGTATCATACTCCCGTCTAACAGGCGGGATAATTAAATAAGATTTATAGTCCTGGGGAGGTCGCTAAGGACGTACTGGGACCGACTTAGGCACATGCACCTACTGGTTTTGTAGGGATGGGGATGGGAAGATGCTTGGAGGGTCCCTCCCAAGTTCAGGGTGCAGAAGCAGGTCCTACCCATTGCAGGGCGGGTCGTGGGCTGGCAAAGGGTTTGCCAGTCATCTGGTTGGGCACATGCATCTCCGCATACTGGAGGTGTCTGTAGCTTTGACTAGAGCTACTGGGTGATATGCCCTTCAGCTTAGTGAAGGTCTCCCTAGCACCTTTAGGAGCAGGAGGGATTGCCGGCTGAAGCAATACCTGGGGGGCAGATGGGTGGGGGGGACTTTTCTTCCACTTTTCGTATTCTTTACCCATTTCCTTTCTCCGATCATAGCCCTAAGGGCAGCAATGAATTAAGGATTGTCTGCGGGAATGAAGCCATGGTCTTGGGTTGGGCCATTAGTAATTGAGGCAGGCTTGGGTTACAGGGGTTAGTGCCCTCCTTAAAATCAGAGGAGCAAGGTTAAGGACTGGTTCCCCCCCATCCATGCTATAGAAGTGTGTGGGGGGGGTATGATGGCTCTAAGAAATTCCCCCTTTCTCTAATTAGAGGAAGGAAGGGGAAGAAATGTTTTCTACCTTCTCCGGAGGTGGGCCAGAGCCATGGGAATGTCCAGTCTGTTGGGAGCCCATAGTAAGGCAGTCACAGATTAATTAGAATAGGCTTCCCTTCCCTGCAGAGAAAGGGAAGGAGGAAGGGCCTTCTGAGCGGGCCCCAAAATGCAGCCCCTAGTTGAAACAGTAATGGGGAGGGACTAAGTCCCTACCCAAGGCTCTTTGGAGAAGGGTGTGGGCAGGGTGGGACTTGAGCCCGTAGGCCTTATGTGGCGTGGGGGCGTGGGAGGGGCCCCGATGGGAGCAGGTCGAGGTATTTTACCTCTCCCTTTGGGCCACGTGCAGTACCCACTACCGCCAGGGTCTCAGGTGGGAACAAGGCATCACTGCCGAAGGGCAGGTCGAGCGCCACCTGTTGCAAAGCAGGGGGCACCCTGGCTTCCCTGAGCCAGGCCACTTGATGGACGGTTACGGCTGAGACCATGGTGCAGGCTGCCCTATCTACCGGATCCCGGGCTGACAGAAGGAGGTCTTGGGAGATTATTCTTCCCTCCTCCAAGAATGCATCATATTCTTCCTTCGCCTCTGGTGGGAGCAGATGTCTGAACTTTGTGAAGGATTCCCACACATCCAGCATGTATCTGCTGGTTAGGGCCTGGTTGTTTGCAACCCATAGTTGGAAGGCCGAGGAGGAATAGACCTTATGCCCTAGAAGTTCTAACTCCCTTGCCTCCCTCGATGCTGGGAGGGGGTTGCTGGGGGGTTCACCTGGGCCTAACACCATTTGTACCACATCCCAGAGTGGGATTGGGTGGTCAATGACGGAAGGGAACTCTGATCCCAGGACTCTATACTTGAGGCCAGCCGTTTCTGACACTGGGGAGATGGAACCTGGGTTCTGCCATTGGGAGGAGGCGAGGTCCTAAACACTGGGGTGAAGGGAACCATAATCGGCTCCGCTGAGGAAAACACTGGCCCAAATAGGGTCTCCGAGGGGGGCTTGGAGGATTGCACCTCCATCCCCAGATGGGCTGCAGTGTGGAGCACAAGGTCAAAGTGTGCTGATAGATCGCCTGTATATGAGCCTGGTACGGGGAGAGAGCAGTACCTGGTGCCTGTGGCGGGACTGATGGCAATGACATCTCATGTGGGGACCATGAGGGCAGAAGCGGAATGGGGATGGTGCCGAAATGCAGCGCCAAGGCCGCTTGGAGCCCGTTGACGGACCTTCCTTGGGACTTGAGTAAGGGGAAGCATCACGTGATCCCCAGGGTGGTACTGGAGATGGCAAAGTTATATGTTGCCACAGAGAAGGCTCTACGGTACCAGGTCCCAAAGGAGTAATGGGCGGTGGGGCTTGAGTACCTGGGGTCAGAGCGGGAGGAGGGAGAGCGATGCCGCTCATGATGCACTAAGGCCTTTGATATGAAGGCTGGCTTGCCCCTCCTAACCGGTACCCGGGAGGGAGGTGTGGGCAGCAAAAGGAGTGCCCATGCGGCCTCCACTGCCTCCAGGATTGTTGGGATTGGGAACGACCCCGAACGAACCCATGGTGAGCCCCTGCCAGGAGAGATGGGGCTGCCCTTTTGAAGTAGCACTGGGGAAGAGGGTGAAATTCAACCATGTGTAGTGCTGTGGGTGGCTGGTGCCAAGGCAGGCCCGGCAACATCGGTACGGGGCTGTAGTGAGCCTGCGGTACTGGAGGTAACTCAGAGCAGCACCTGGGTGAGCCCAGTGCTGATGGATTGTGTCAGGGCCGAGATATCAAAGTTGGTACTGAGCTCGTCCTCCTGCAGCCTCTGTTATCACGGTGCCGGTTGGGTCCTGGTGGCAAGCTGGCTTGCGGTGCCAGTTGGGCTCCTGAAGCCTTGGGTGAGGAGTGCCGAGCCTGTTCAGAGGCTAGGGCATGGCGCCTTTGCTCCCTATCCTTGATTGTCCTGGGTTTGAAGGACAGGCATATGGAGCAAGTGGTGACCAAGTGGTCTTCGCTTAGGCACCGGAGGCACTTCCCGGGGGGGTCGTCCCAGGGGAAGGCCTTGCCGCACTTAGTGCAGGGTTTAAACCCCGGCATGGTGAGAAGGGGATCTCAGTGTTCCGGCCCGAAAGCTGGAGTCCTCTTTGGTGGAACTATGTTGACGGAAAGCTGCTCCCAGTCGGGCGTGAAGCTCATACAATCGTGGACAGGCTGTTTGCTTTTGCAAGGAGCGGACGTTCCAGATCCGATGCGCAAGGCAAAAGAAATGAAACTGGGGAGGGGTCGGGAGGTGACCATATATATAGCCACTGGGTGGCGTGGGGGGCGGTGGCTGCCTGCCCTCTCTTAACAGGCTAGGACAAAAGTTTTTCCAACAAATTCGGCGCTCTGGCATGGAGACACTTATTACTGAATGCCTCCGAGCAGCGTTCAAAGAAGAAGAAAATAGTTACCATGAACACTTAACAATAAGAGCATAGATTTTTATAACAACAACTGTTGATAAGCTATTCCCTTCTAGAAAGAATCTTGTCAAGCAAAGTTTTCTTTAAGCACCTAAATTTGTTTATTTGGTGGTGGTAAGAACCATTAGGACACTCATCATCGTAACAGTCTGGTTCTACATTGTTTTGAAGTAGTTTCAGGAATATGAAGATGTGAGCACATGCTATGTAGCTCATGGCTTCTGTCATTCTTGTAGGTTTGTGACAGCCACCCTTGGGGCAGTGATGTCTCTGATCTTCTCCAGTGTTTTGTTCACAGACTGTTATTATGTGGGGTTACCATGTTCCTGGGGTGCTAATCCTGGTAGGAGAGGCTGGGTCTGGGCTGCAATCTAGTCACAAGGGGCATTTCTACCTTGCAATAAAACACCTGTGGCAGTCTTGGGTCAGCTGACTTGGACTCACTGGTCTCTGGATGAGTGGCTGGATCCAAAGCCTGGATATTTACACTCAGTTTTATAGCTCTGAAGCCTGGGCGTTGTGAGCCTGGGTCAGCTGGCTGGGCTAGATGTGGGAGATATATTGCAGTGTACCCTGAGCATTTTTTAGAGTACGTGTATCCTGACGTTTGCAAAGTCACCACTGTCAGATCATTTTTTTCCAGATCAACTGAGTGTTGAGTTAAGAAACTCTCAGTCAATCTGGAAGCAAGGAGTCCTGTGGCACTTAAAGACTAACAGATTTATTTATCATATGAGCTTTCGTGGGAGAAAATCCCACTTTGTCAGATGTAAAGTCATGCATTAAATAAATCTGTTAGTCTTTAAGCGCCATAGGACTCCTTGCTTCTTTTACTGAACTAGGCTAACATGGCTGCCCCTTTGGAACTCAGTCAGTCTGGAAATTGAATTAATAAAGCCACCTTCTCAAGGGGCATTGAGTTTCATTGGTGAAAATGCATTTCCGGTCCGCACAATGCAGTGAAGATAGTGCGTTAAAGGGGAGTTTGGAAGTCAGTGGGAATTACACAATCTGCACCATGTATCTTGCCTAATTCCTGTTGACTGTCTCTGAATTTTCCCAGCAGTGTAGAATGGGCTTTAGTGCAGCAGAAACTAGAATGTCGTTTGCAGGGATAGCCTGGGAAAAATGGAGGTGTGAGATGGACAAAACCCCTTCTGAAATCTCTCCACTTGCCCTGACAGGCTGCAGGCTAGTGTCCGCTTATGTGATGGAGTAGACACACCCCACACTAGCACAGCCCTTTGTGTGCTATATAAGGAAGAAGCCACGCCCCTAGAGCCCTGCCGGGCATGCTCAGATGCCTGTGCGTGGATAAAAGGCTTCAGCTTAGCTCAGTCTGGGTTGGCCAGCGAAGGGGAAGGAAGTCTCCAGCCCTAGGGCCTCTCCAGCCCATTCCAGCAGAGACTGGATGACCAGGGTAGGCCCTGGGAAGCTGCTACCCCTGAGGAAGCTTCACACCAGGTGACCGGGACCCAGGGGAAGGTTAACCCCCACCACGCCAAGGATGAGGGAAGTTACACCTTAATGCCAGACAGGACTTTCCAGCACGCCCCCAGGTAGGAAGCAGCCCACTGGCCTAGTAAGGTGGAGCCGGGGAGAGGGGTAACCAAGTCAGCGTGTTTCAGCATGGATCCCCAATGACTGGGTATTGGACCCCTGCACCCCTAGGGCCCTGGTCTGGGGCTCAGAGTAGTGGGAGGGCCTGAGCCCCCCTACCTGGGGCCCCGTACCTCTGATAGACGTATTGCCTATTGACTGTGGCTGCTAGGCCACACTGCCCTAACCCAAGGGCCATTTATAGACTTGCAGTATAAGGACTGTGGCTGCTAGGGCACGCTGCCCTAACCCGAGGGCAGCTTACTGTGTGACAGCTTATTAGAATCATAGAAACTGGAAGGGACTATGCCAGGTCATTGAGTCCAGTTCCTTGCGCTAGTGGCAGGACCAAGTAACACCATTAAACCATCCTTGACAGGAGTTTGTCCAACCTGGTCTTAAAAATCTCCAATGCAGGAGATTACACAGCCTGCCAAGGCAATTTATTATAGTGTTTAATCATCCTGACAGTTACACTTTTTTTCTTAATGTCTAGGCTGAACCTCCCTTGCTGTAATGTAAGCCTGTTGCTTCTTGTCCTATCATTTGTGATTAAGGAGAATAGTTTTTCTCCTTCTTCCTCATAACAACCTTTTAGGTATTTGAAAACTGTTATCTTATCCCTTCAGTCTTCTTTTTTCTAGACTAAACAAACCCACCTCTTCCCTCACAGGTCAAATGTTCCAGACCGCTAATCATTTTTGTTGCCCTCCTCTGGACTTTCTTCAGTTTCTCCACATCCTTTTTGAAATCGGGCATCCAAAACTGGATACAGTACTCAAGTTGAGGCCTAATCAGTGCAGAGTAGACTGCAAGAATCACTTCTTGTGTCTTACAATACTCCTCTTACAACACCCCAGAATGGCATTTGCTTTTTTTTGCAACAGTATTACACTGCTGACTCATATTAAGCTTGTGATCCACTATTACACCCAGATCCCTTTCTGCAGTACTCCTTACTAAGCAGTCATTGCCCATTTTGTATGTGTGCAGTCAGTTGTTTGACCCTAAGTGGAGTAATTGGTGCTTATCTTTATTGAATTTCATGCTATTAAATCTCAGACCATTTCACCAATTATCCAAATCATTTTGAATTGTGATCCTATCCTTCAAAGCACCAGCAACCCCTCCCAGCTTAGTATCATCTGCAAATTTTATAAGTTTGCTCTCTCTGCCATGATTTAAGTTATTGATAAAAATGTTGAACAAAACCAGACCCAGGACAGATCCCTGTGGTACCCTGCTTATTATGTCCTTCCAGCCTCTCTGGGAGCAGTTATAAAACGAGTTTCTCACACATCTTATGGTAGCTCCATCTAATTTCTACCTCCCTAGTTTATTAGGACGTGATGTGAGACCACATCAAATGTCTTACTAGAAATATCGCATCTACTGCTTCACCTCTATTTACAAGGTTACCACGTCATAGAAAGCTATGAAGTTGGTTTGACATGAATTGTTTTTGACAAATCCATGGTGACTAGCCCTAAACACCTTAGGCTTAGGCTTCACCAGTGGTTTTCAAACCGTGGGTTGGGACCCAGCACTGGGTCATGGCACCTCCTGCTGCTGCCACTGAAAAACCAGCATGTACAGATGCAATTGTTGGGTCTCTGGCATAATTTTTTTTTTCAACTGGGTCCTGATTAAAAAAAAGTTTTAAAACCACTAGGCTACACTGAAGGAAGAGATCGACCTATCTGCAGTTAACTCGCCCTACAGCTATGTGCTTACACTCTCATATGAAGGAAAATTTGCATTAAGGGGTGGGGGCTGGAAGTTGGCATTGTAACTCCACCCCTGGAAGAGGTGTAGCTTTCTGTTTGACCTTAATAAACCAGGTCTACCTAAGTGTGTATGAATCACAGACTTCAACTGGCCATGTCACCATGAAGCCCTGTCACCCGCCTGCATCCCTGGGAGGGTCCCATTGCCATTTTGGGTATGTCTACACAGGGTTCTTATTTCGAAACAACAGAGGTTGTTTCGAAATAAGAAGTGGCATGGCCACACGACGCACGGCCATTTCGAAAGAAGCAAACTGCTTCTTTCGAAATGGCCGTGCTGCTTTCGAAACAACCTAAACCTCGTTGGCTGTCGAAACAGGG
>ML683154.1:68371-129444 GCA_007922195.1 Podocnemis expansa | reverse complement strand
TATTCAATTTTAAAAGGTCAGAACTGAAATGTTTTGATCAATCCACAACAATCAAAACTCTGAATTTCTCTTGCTGAAGAGCTTCATTTTTTTTTTCCCATTTCTGTTCCCATTCAAACTCTTGAAATTCTCCAGAAATCTGTGAAAGCTGCATTGGAATATTGGTGACAGATCAAAGCTCAGCTTTCTTTTTAAGGTCCTGCTGGAAAATGGCAATAGAATGGTGGGTTACCGATGTAACCGTCCTTCTTCAAGATGGGCTGCTCACATACATTCTGTTAGAGGTGTATATGTTACAACACACAGTAGGCTGGAAAGTCTTTAGCCTAAGCTTGTCAGGTCAGGGACTGAGGCCAACGCCCCCTCCGTGCCACAGCTGCAGCTATATAGCTGACCCTGACCCTGACCCTGATCCCCCCAGTCCCTTCTTTGCCAACTCCGGTTAACGGGGACGGTGGGAGGGATCTGAATGTACGTGACCAGCTGTCCTTGGACTCTAAATCCTTTTTATGCATGTGATTCACTTTGGCCTTTTAACATCTCTCATATTTGGTTCCTTTCCTTTGCATCTTGTCAATTTCCAAAGGGATAGCCATGTTAGTCTAGTCCTGCAAAAAAACCAAGGAGTCGAGTGGCACTTTAAGACTAACAGATTTATTTTTCGCATGAGCTTTTATGGGAGAAAAATCCCACTTCGTCAGATGCTTCGAAGATGGGTGAACTTTCATTCTGTAGGTTCACCCACCTTCGAAGCATCTGACGAAGTGGGATTTTTCTCCCACGAAAGCTCATGCGAAAAATAAATCTGTTAGTCTTAGAGTGCCACACGATTCCTTGTTTTTTTCCCTTTCCTTTGTACATTAAACCGTTAATTTTAGTTATTAAAGGATTGGTTGGCACTGTGGTATTTTGGGTAAGAGCCAAACCTATATTGTTCTGGGTAATGTGGCTGGTCCTTTGGTGTCAGGAAAATCTATTTCTTTAAGAGACCCTGTGGCTAGGCAGGGACCAGAGTGGCTGATGTGCAAGAAAAGGGCACGGTTTCTATTGTGTTATGCTTTGTGATGGCTGAGGTGGGGAATCAGACGCAACTTTTGTGACTGATTGGGAGACTGGTTTAATTACCACCCCTCAGCATTTGGAGAATTTAGCTCTCAGTTTTGCAGCCTCCCCTGACTTTTGCATACTCAGGAGATTCTCCCAGGAGGCCCGGATCACAGGTCCATAGGCTTCTGCTAAACCAAACTGCCTGAGCAAACTTCATGGTAGAATGACATACTTGTAACTAACCAGCTAAGATAGCAATTTGGTTCTGAAGCTCCATTTTGTGATGGAGATGGCAATGATCTTGTTGAATCCTTGAATTTGATGAATTATAAACAAATTTCTGGTAAAGGTCAATGAAAATGCTCAGAATTGCCAACAGGGAAACTGAGGCAAGTTGTCTCATCCCCTTAATGGCTGCATTTGAAGACAACACTGGTGTTGTGCCTCCAGCCTAGCCAATGGCTGACCAGCTACAGGCCTCTAAAGGTGAAGTGTGAGATGCTGCACCGCACATACACTCATGTACTCAGATCTGTGTATCCTTCATGTTAACTCTTACAGTGTAAGGGTGCTTTGCCTCATATAATCTATAATTCCTACGTAGAGATATGAACCTCTGCCACGTCATGTCCCCAAATCTGTGGATTCCATGGTTGGCATAGGTATAGACGAACACAGAAATGTGTTTCCACACTTAGTGGACGCATGCCTACAGGAGCAATGGACTGGCCTAAGCACCAGCGAGCATGTTAGTGCAAGTGGAAGGAAACACTCCCATTGCCAGACATGGAGGATCATGTGATCCCAGTGGGTGTCAGCTGAATTGATTTGTCAAAAAAAAAAAAAAAAACACAACACCAAGCTAACTTGTCTTTCATTTTCATTTTCCACAGCAGCCCATTTTACAATTTTAAAAACAAATGTCCTAAATTGATTCTAGCCAGTTCAAATATGCCCCTTTGTTTGTTTTACTTAACTGGTCCCTGTTGTTAATTTTATTCATGGTATTCTTTATTTTCCTTCATTTTTAGTGTTTGCTCTATTTTTCCCCCAATTTAGCCCTTTTGTAGGGAGAAACAGGCCAAAAATCAAAGCACCCAATACAGAGCTCAAAGATATGAGTGACCCTGGTCATGTCTTACACTCCCCTGCTTTTATTGTCTTCCCATTCTGTTAGTTCTCCCATCTTCAAAGCATCTGACAAAGTGGGATTTTTTCCCACAAAGGCTCATGCAATAAAGAAAGTTGTTAATCTTTAAGTTAATTTCCAAAGGGATAGCCGTGTTAGTCCTGGGCTATGGCAAAAGAACCAAAAAGTCCAGTGGCGCTTCAAGACTAGTAAAAAAAAACCAAGTCATGTGGCACTTGAAGCCTAACAGATTTATTTTTCACGGGGGCTTTCATGGGAGATGAAGTGCAGCTCTCAGGATCCAGACAGGCCACAGGTGTACAGTACTTACCACACCGACAGCAAGGAAGCCAGGGTAGTTAGGCAAACAACCTCATCACACAAGCAGCTCAGCGTTAGGGGCAGGGGCAGGAAGGGACCAACGGCAGGAACTCACAGCCAGGGAGCCTGCCTGGGGTTAGAGGCAAGAAGGGACATGCTCTGCACGCACCTGCCTGGGCGGTAGGGGTGAGACCTCCCGAGGCCAGGTGCTGGGAAAGGAAGGAAGGGAGGGCAGGGGAGGGGAGGGGAGGGGAGGAGCGGGATGGTCAGGTTTGGTCCCGGCCACTGCAGCCCCCTGAGCTGGCAGGGGAATGCGCTGGGCTCAGCATGCTTGTACCTGTGTCTGTTTTTAGACTGCTGCCCCAGTGTCCAGCAAAAAGCTGAACAAAACTGGCTTTTTTTTTTTTTTTTTTTTATTTCAAATGCTTAGAGAACGGAGGACAGCAGGGCAAAAAGGAGCACACGTGTAGCCCAAAGGGGGTGCTATAACAGGATTTGGATTGAGCAGTGACGTGATTATAAGTGATAGAATAACAGATGATAACGTGATTATAAGTGATAGAATAACAGATGATTTTATTAAAAAAGAAAGAATGCTTACTTTTTTTTAGCTACCGGGGACCCCTGGAACCTGTAGTGGGCGGGCTCCTGGGCTTTATTTTTGAGGCACTTGCTGCAGCTTTTTTGTCCATTGGTGAAGTTTAACATGTATTAGACTTTTCTTTTACAACGTCTTCCTTTTGCCAGACATCTAGTAACCCTACCCATGCACAGGGTTACCAGATGTCAGGCAAAATGAGGACATGTCCTCCTTTTTCCCTTCATGTCCTCCATCTGGCAGGCCTAGTAAAAATACATGATTTTTGTCTGGCTGTTTACTCACAGGGGTTAAAGAATGATGGAATGCCCTGAAACACCGGACTTTTAGGAGGAAACGTTCCAGGGTCCCCTAAAATCAGAAGAATATTACATTAATGCTACATTTTCTCCATGTGTCCTTTTCGTACCTCCCGGTCCTCCTTTCCATGCTTTCATATCTGGATATCCTACCCCCACAGCCTCTGGCCACGGCAGGGGAAGTATCCCCCCTGCAGCCTCCAGCTGCGGCAGGGGACGTGATCCTCCCTGCCACGGCCAGAACCAGCAGGAGGGATTGTTTCCCTGCAGTGCCTGGAAGCTGTAGGGGGAGATTGCTTCCATGATGGCCTCCTGCGGCGCCCATTGCAATTGCTGCTGTGGGAAAGCCCCTTTCATGGGCTGTACTTATAGCCCTGGATTAGTAGCACTTACTGCCAGGACCCCAAAGCCGCCTCTTTAATAGTGCAGTTCTATTGAGCCGCTTGGGGTCGTGGGGGCTTTTATGGCTCCCACTCAAACTCCGCTCTCCTCTCATGGCACACTGAAGTAGTTGCCGTGGCACACCAGGGTGCCATGGCACACCGGTTGGGAACCACTGCACTAAGCTAATCAAGATGCTGTTCAGCAGTGTGGGCCAGCTCAACATGCAGTCAAGGGATGCTCAACTTCTTTGTGAGGAGTCATTTGTGCTAAGCTGCTGAAAATGGGGGAGCTTGAGAGAGAGTTTGGGGAGGAGTTTGGTGAGGCCACAATGGTGAAGAGGAGCCACACTGCTTGTGCCAGCACCCCTTCTGTCTCCTCCATCTGTGCCCATAGCCAGACAGACATCCTGACCATGGATATCTCTACCCAGATCCCGGTGTGGACTTGCGGGGACTGTGGCCTTCATTTGCTTGTCTCGGACAATCAGGCTGGAGAGATGAATCAATGTGACAGGTTTCTTCTGGTGGAATCTCTCAGGAGGCAGGTGGGAGAGTTACAGGAGGAGCTGTCTAGGCTAAGGACTATCCAAGCCCTGGAGAAGTTCCTCAATAGCATCCATGAGGAGAGATGCAAGGAGGAGGACACTCTCCAGTTGCCAGAGACCACTGCTGCACAACCAGAGAAGGATGGGATGCCTATGACAGAGGGAGGAAGCTGGCAGCTGGTTACCTCTGGCAGCAGACGGTGCTCCACCACTTCTCTCATCCCACCCTCCACTGTGGTGAAGAACCATTATGCAGTGCTAGAGATGATGGATGAGGTGGAAGAGGAGAGACCCTGCACCCCCGAGGCTGAGAGGATCACAGCCACCACAACTAGGAGGAAACATAGGGTTGTGCTGGTTGGGGACTCACTTCTGAGGGGGAGGGAGGCACCCATCTGTCACCCTGATGAGGCCTCTCAGGAGGTATGCTGCCTGCCAGGTGTCTGCATCTGAAATCTTACAGAGGGATTGTTGAGAACCATCCGCCCCTCTGACTACTACCCCATGCTACTCCATGTGGGAACCAATGATACTGTGAGAATTGATCCTCAGCAGATCAAAGGTGACTACAGGGCTCTGGGAACAGGGTTGAAGGAGTTCGCAGCACAGGTGGTGTTCTCTTCTGTAATGATATGCTTGTAGAAGGTTGTGAATTTAGAGATACTCCCTAGCATGAGCCATTGTTGTGTAAATTGGGAGATGTGCCCCTGAGAACATCTAATATGGCTGCTCCCAGGTACACACCTGGATACCTGTCTGTATGATTAAAGTTCTATTCCTTACTCATTCAGTAGCATCGTCTTTTGTGAACCCTCAAGATCATTACATCTTTGATCCTTCTGGTCAAGGGTAGGGGGGCTGAGCAGAGACAGATGCATGCTGGAGGTGAATGCCTGGGTGTGAAGATGGTGTCGTCAGGAGGCCTTTGGCTTCCTTGACCGTGCAATGCTGTTCCAGGAAGAAGCAATGCTAGGAAGAGATGGACTCCATCTGTCAAGGAAGGGAAATAGCATATTTGGACGTTGACTGGCTGACCTAGCAAGGAGGGGTTTAAACTTGGTTTGAAGGGGGAAAGAGACCAAAGCCCACAGGTAGGAGACAATGTGGGAGACCTGGGGGAAGGAATGGAACTTGAGGGATGCTGGGACTATAACAGGGATAAAAGAGAGGGTAGTTGGAATGTGGGGGGGAATCAAATAATTGTGTTAGATGTTCTAATGAAGCTTTAATACCTCAGGCAAGTGTGGGAGGACAATCCAGGGAGAAAATGCAAGGAGGTAGATGCAACAGAATTGAAAATTGACATGGGAAAGTAGGGCAATCAGCCTGGTATCTTAGGTGCCTGTACACCAATGCGAGAAGTCTGGGAAACAAGCAGGAAGAATTGGTAGTACTGGCGCAGACAACGGACTATGATATAATTGGAATAACAGAGACATTGCAGGATAACTTGCATGACTGAAGCTCTGCCATGGATCTGTATAAATTGTTCAGGAAGGACAGGCAGGGAAGAAGAGGGGGAGGAGTAGCGCTATATGTAAAAGAGCTCTATGACTGCTCGGAGCTCCATTATGGAAGCGGAAAGAAGCCAGTTGAAAGTTTGTGGGTTAAGTTTAGAGGGGAGGGCAACAAGGGGGATGTTGTGGTCTGTGTCTGCTATAGACCTCCAGACCAGAAGGAGGAGGTGGATGACGCACTCTATGGACAACTAGCAGAAGTTTCTAGATCACAGGCCTCGATTCTCAGGGGGGATTTCAATTAACCTGACATCTGCTAGGAGGCCAATAGAGCAGTGCACAGGCAATCCAGGACGTTTTTGGAGAGCGTTGAGGACAACTTTCTGGTACAAATGCTGGAGGAACCAAGTAGGGGCCTGTACCTCTTGACCTGCTGCTCACAAACAGAGAATTATTGACTGGGGATGTAGAAGTGAATGGCAACCTAGGCATCAGTGACCATGAGATAATAGAGTTCAAGATGCTGATTAATGGAAAAAAGGAAAGAAGCAAAGGCAGCAGCCCCTGGACTTCAGAAAAGCAGATTTTGGCTCCTTCAGGGAACTGATGGGCAGGATCCCTTGGGAGGCTGATATGAAGGGAAAAAGCATCCAATACAGCTGGCTTCATTTTAAAAAAAAACCCGGCCAAGGGAACAAGAAGATGCCATTCTGATGAGCAGAAAGAACAGCAAATGTGGAAGGCGCCCAGTGTGGCTTAACCAAGAACTCTGCACAGAGCTAAAGCATGAAAAGGAAGCTCACAGGAAGTGGAAGCTTGGACAGATGACTAAGGAGGCATATAAAGATTTTGCTCGGGACTGCAGGGATAAAATCAGAAAGGCCAAAGGACAATTGGAGTTGCAGCTAGCAAGGGACGTGAAGGATAACAGGAAGAGGCTCGACAAGTATGTCAATAAGAAGAAGAGGATCAGGGATGGCATAGGTCCGTTACTGAATAGGGCAGGTATTCTCGTGATGGAGGATAAGGAAAAAGCTGAAGTGCTCAATGCTTTTTTTACTTCAGTTTTCACAGGCAGAGCTAGCTCCCAGCCCACTACACTGGGTATGGCAGATTGGAGAGAAGAAGAGAGGCACTTGGTGACGGAAGGTCAGGTTAGGGACTGCTTAAAGAAGCTGGATGTGCACAAGTCCATGGGGCCGGACAAACTGCACCCGAGGGTGCTGAGGGAGTTGGCTGATGAGATAGCAGTGCTGCTGGCTGCTATCCCTGAAAGCTCTTGAAGAATGGGGGAGGTGCTGGAGGACTGGAAAAAAGCAAATACAGTGCCTATTTTCAAGAAAGGGAAAAAGGAGGATCCGGGGAATTATAGACCTGTCAGCCTCACCTCAATCCCTGGAAAAATCATGAAGCAGCTTCTCAAAGAATCCATCCTGATACACTTGGAGGAAAATAGAGTGATCAGAAACAGTCAGCATGGATTCACCAAGGGTAAATTGTGCCTGACCAACCTCATTTCCTTCTACGATGAGATGACTGGATTTATGGATGTGGGAAGAGCTGTTGATGTGATATATCTTGACTTTAGCAAGACTTTTGATACTGTTTCCCACAGCATTCTCATCAGCAAGTTAAGGAAGTATGGGTTGGATGTGTGGACTGTAAGGTGGATAGAGAACTGGCTACATCAACGGTTTCAGCGTGTAGGAATCAATGGCTCCGTGTCTAGCTGGCAACCAGTAACGAGTGGTGTGCCCCAGGAGTCGGTCCTGGGGCCAGTGCTGTTCAATATTTTCATTAATGATCTGGATGATGGGATTTATTGCACACTTAGTAAGTTTGCAGATGACATCAAGCTGGGGGAACAGTAGAGACACTGGAGGGCAGGGAGAAGATTCAAGAAGACCTTGAAAAATTGGAGCAGTGGGCCAATAGAAATCTCATGAGGTTCAATAAGGAAAAGTGCAAAGTCCTGCACTTGGGAACGGAAAAACCCCATGTACTGCTACAGGCTAGGGAGCGATCAGCTAAGTAGCAGCACCGTAGAATGGGACCTGGGGTCCTGGTGGATGGGGAGCTGTATATGCATCAGCAGGGTGTTCTTGCTGCCAAAAAGGCCAATGGCATACTGGGCTGCATCAGAAGAAGCATTGCCAGCAGATCGAGGGATGTGATCATTCCCCTCTATTCGGCACTGATGAGGCCGCATCTGGAATACTGTGTCCTGTTTTGGGCTCCCCACTACAAAAAGGATGGGGACAAATTAGAAAGAGTCCAGGGGAGGGCAACAAAAATGATCAAGGGGCTGGAGCACAAGCCCTATGAAGAAAGACTGAAGGAAGTAGGCTGATTTAGCCTGCAGAAAAAAAGACTGAGGGGGGATTTGATAGCAACCTTCAACTACCTGAAGGGATGCTCCAAGGAGGATGGAGCTCGTCTGTTCTCAGTAGTAACATAGAATAGAACAAGGAACAATGGTTTCAAGTTGCAGCTGGGGAGGTTGAGGCTGGATATTAGGAAAAACTTTCTTACTAGGAGGGTGGTAAAGCATTGGAATGGGCTACCTAGGGAGGTGGTGGAATCTCTGTCTTTCGAGATGTTTAAGGCCTGGCTCGAGAAAACTCTAGCTGGAATAATTTAGTGGGAGTGGGCCTGCTTTTTTTGGCAGGGGCTTGAACTAGATGACCTCATGAGGTCCCTTCCAACCCTATGATTCTATGATCCTATCTTCCTGCCCCCCACCTCCATGCTACAGTGGGAGCTGGAGCAGCCCCAGGCCATAAGAGAAGGGTGAAACATTGCCAGAGCTCACCCAGCAAGACACTGAGATTCAAAAAAACACCCCTAAAGCTCCTGGTTTGCAGGTCACTCAGGGATTTTCCTAATACGTCCCCTACACACCACCCTGAATTTCCTGAAGCTCCCCCCCACTGTTGTGCACTAATAACAATGTTATCAGTTTTATGAGCACCCCCCTACACCACCTCTTCCTACCCCAACCCCCACCCCAATTTCTAGCCCTGGGGAAGCGGCTTGCTCCCAATGTTCCCTCGAAGGTGATGAGGCAGCTGAGCAAGTTACCGATGTAGGAGAGCAAGTCATGGAAGCAGCTGAGCAAGTTTCCTGACCTATATCGGGCCCCTTCCCTCTTGTCCGCTGGCCCCCCAAGCATAACCATGACTTCTTCAGCTGCATCATCAGCTTAGAGGGAACACTGCTGTCATTACCATGTTATGTCATGGAAAATGGTAATGATAATGAATGAAGCATTAAAATAGCACAACTTCATGTTGTTATTTAAATTATATTAAAATAAAAAATTACCAAAATGTTTTCTTTTACTGAAAACTGTTTTTTTCAGTAAACAAAAGTTTTTCATGACCCTTTCGTTAATGTTCATGAGATTAAAAAAAGTTAAAACCTAAATTTCCAAATATAAACTTGAAAAGCACCTAAAAAAGTAGTTTTCCATTTTCCACAACAGCCCATTTTACAATTAAAAAAATTTGTCCTAAATTCTTTCTAGCCAGTGCAAATGTGCCCCTTTATTTGTTCTACATAATTGGTCCATGTTAGTAATTTTATTCACAGTATACTTTATTTATATTTTATAATATTTTATTTATTTATATTTTGTTTATATATTTTATATATTATATATTATATTATATATATTATACTATATATATTATTTATTTTATTTATTTATTTTATATTTATGCTGTACTTACGGCCCCATAGCTCCAGATGGCCGGTCACTGGATGCTGCTCTGTCCTTGGGAGACTCTGCCCAGCACAGCGTCCTTCTGTGGGTGCTGGCCTGGCATCCCAGTTCAGGTGCTTTGTCTTCCCCCCTTCAGGCAGGGCCTCTCCCTCTAGCTCCAGCCCCAGCCCCCTCCTCAGCTCCACAACCTCTCCCACAGGGCAAAGATTGAAAGGGACCACGCTCCTTAAAACCCCAGGGGGGTTACACTACTCAGAGCTCTGGATTGGCTCATTGGCTCATGAATATTCATGAGTTCATTTGGAAACTATATGATAGTTAGCCTCAAATTAATGAAAGGTAGTGAGGTGTGCCATGGCAGAGAAAAGCCTGGGAACCACAGTCAGAAGGGACCGCTGTGATAATCTTGTCAGCAACCAATGTTCCCGGTAAGCGCGCGCACACAGCAACAATGACTCCCCGGTGCACAAATCGCTGACAGCAGCACACAGCCAGCAACCACAGACCCTAGCCAGGCAGAAGACACAGTCTTCCAGCTGGCAGACAGCTGCCGCACGCTAGGTCAGTTTAAAATTTCTTGCCCTGATGATGCTTGGTGCAGCAGCAGCCTGTGGCCAGGGAGCAGCTCCAGTGGCCAGGCAAGCAGGAAGGGGGGATTTTAGCGGGGTCGGAGTGGGGAGCAAAGGAAAGGGTGGTGGTAGGGGTCGGATGGGAAGGTGCCCGGGACTCGGGGAAGTGGGTGGGGAAAAAGCCCAACCGGGGGTCAGCCAGAGTAACCAGTGGATGGGTGGGGAAGGCTCTTGGCCAGGGGTTGGGTAAAGTTCACCTGCTGCAGGGTTTAACGTGTAATTTGCTAGCTCTGGAGCTCTGCAGCACATGTGCCCCCCCCCCCCCCCGAGGAGGACCACCCAATAACCACCTCCACACACGCACACACAAATACCCCCAAACAGATGGACAGACAGACACACATACACACACACACGCACAGCCACCCCTAGGCAGACACACACACCCCCATACACAGCCCCTGATGCAAGCACTAAGCGTTGTCAGCTTAGCAACTCAGCTTTTAGCCAGTATGCTGTATAATGAACAAGGAGTCCTGTGGCACTTAAAGACTAACAATTATATTTAGTGCATGAGCTTTTGTGGAAGAAAATCCCACTTCGTCGGACTTACATTCTAACTTCCTTCATCTTCAAAGCATCAGATGAACTGGATTTTCTCCCACAAGAGCTCATGCAATAAATATAATTGTTAGTCGTTAAGTGCCAGAGGATCCTGCTTTGTTTTACTAAACTAGACTAACACAGCTGCCCCTTTGGATCTTGAAAGGTTGTTGTATTTCACTTAATGGAGTTTTTTAATACTTCTTCATTCCTGAAACAGATGAGCACCATAGTGTGAATACACAGAATGTATGCCATTCTTAAGTACATGTCAATGCATCTTCATTTGTTTAGTGTTATGTGTAACCATTCTGGCTCAATATAACTTCACAAAGTGCAACAATGTTCTCCATAGAGGGAAGTAAGCAGAATCCGTTGCAATAAATTAGGAGCATGTACCTATTGAAAACCCAGGGTAGCGAGTGGGCGTAAGCCCACCCACTTCTAAAGCCCCTCCCCCAGCCTATGGGGAGGTGGCACAGGACTAGTTTTCAAATAATTTTGTGGGACAACTCAAGAAATAACAGGAACGGGTGTGAGGGTCACCGGTTTAAAATGAGGGTGTCAGAAGGGGACACCGAGCAGAGAACCCCGGACAGCGTCCACTGCTCCCGAAAGGTGTCCAGGGAGCCAGCGGACGCTGCCCAGAGGAACTCTGCCTGGAGACGTGCACAAAAAAGGGACCGGAAATAGGCCCCACAGTCGCAGATTCCTCCCTCAGCCAACCTCCTTTCCCTGGTCTTGTAGATGGCTAGTTTAGTGTAGGCCAGGAGGAGGTTGGTGAGGAGGTCCCGCGACTTTGTGGGGCCACGGAGAGGGAGTGCGTAAATGAATAAGTGAGGGGAAAAGTGCAGCCAGAACCTCAATAAGAGGCTCTGGAGGAGCCGGAAAAGGGGCTGCAGCCTGGAGCACTCCAAGTATACGTGCACCAGGGTCTCCCTCACACTGCAAAAGGAGCAGGTGTCGGGATGAGGGGTGAACCGCGCTAGGTACACGTCCGTGCTTACGGCTCCATGCAGGAGCCGCCAGCTGATATCCCCGGCGGGCCGTGGGATGAGGGTGGTATACAAACTGGCCCACCGGGGGTCCTCGCCCTCCAGCGGTGGAATGAGATCCCACCACTTTGTATCGGGGCGGGATGCGAGGCTGAGGAAGTGGATGGTATGCAGCACGAGCGTGTACAGATATTTACGGGGCGCGGTTTGAAATGGGACCGGCTGCAGATCTAGCAGCCGGCTGGGGGAGTGGGGCGGGGACGGCCGGGGGAGCTCACGGGGCCGGGGCCCGATCAGAAGTTCCGGAGGGCCAGGACTGAGAGGGGGGTGGGGAGTACCCTCTCGCAGGACCCGCTGGAGGTAGGCTCGAGCAGTGGGAGGCAAGGCCGCCTTCACCTCCTGGAGTAGGCGTCGGGGGGTACGTGGAGTGGAGAGCCCCATGCGCCGGGCTAGCTCATGGGGATCCACCCAGTCCACCTGCGCATAATCCAAGAGGTCTCCGACCCTGGTGACACCTGCCAGGACCAATCTCCGCCTCACGGAGGGGGCCTCCGCCACCTGCACACCGAGATGGAGGTTGTGTAGCAGGGGCTCCGCGAGGAGGTCCACCCCCTCGGTGGGTACAACTGACCTGGAAGCCGCAATGAGCCTCCAGGTCCGGAGGAGGTCGTGGTAGAAGGCCGGCAGCTCGGAGAGGTCTCGCGTACGACCCCTCAGATCGAGATAAAGGAGCTGCCGGTCATATCGGAGCCCTCGGTAGCGGCGGAGGAAGGTGCACGCCAAGTGGCTCCACGCCGGACTACCTGCACCATAAAGGAGACTCTGCAGGGCCTGGAGGCGGAAGGCGTGGACCTGGCTGCGGACGCAGCACAGGCCCTGCCCCCCTTCCTCCAGGGGAAGGCTCAGAGTCCCTGCAGAGCCCCAGTGCAGTTCTGGCCAGAAGAACTCCAGAATTGTCCTCTGGAGCTTGGCCAGGAAACCCGGGGGCAGGGACAGGGTGTTGAGCCGGTGCAAGAGCATGGACAGGACGAGCTGATTGATGACCAGCGCCCGTCCCCGAAGGGAGAGGCACTGCAGCAGTCCCGTCCATCTCCGGAGCCGGTCACCCACCCTGCCCTCTAACTCCTGCCAGTTCTCATCCGGGGAGGGATGGGTGGCAGAAAGGTAAACGCCCAGATAGAGCAGCGGACCTGCGCTCCACCGGATGGCCTGAAGCGCGGGTGGGAGGGAGCTCACCGGCCACCCGGCCCCTACCATCAGGCCAGAGCTCTTGACCCAGTTGACCCGGGCGGAGGAGGCCGCCGAGTAGATGGCCTGGCAAGCCTCCAGCCGCACCAGGTCGCCCGGGTCCTGGACCGTGAGGAGTACATCATCGGCGTACGCTGACAAGAGCAGCCGCAGCTCCGGCTCACAGAGCACCAACCCCGTCAACCTCCGGCGGAGGAGACAGAGGAAGGGCTCGATGGCCAGAGCGTACAGCTGGCCCGACAGCGGACAGCCTTGACGCACCCCTCGCCCGAAGCTGACCGGTTCGGTCAGGGTCCAGTTGAGCTTGACCAAACACTCTGCAGAGGCGTACAATGCCCGGAGAAACCCCACAAAACGGGGCCCGAAGCCGAATGCCTGCAGGGTGCCCAGGAGATACCCGTGATCCATCCTGTCGAACGCCTTCTCCTGGTCCAGGGCCAGAAGGGCGAACGACAGACCGTCCCTACACCCGAGCTGCAAGAGATCCCGGACCAGATAGAGATTGTTAAAGATGGTGCGGCCCGGGATGGTGTAGGTCTGGTCTGGATGGATCACGTCCTGCAGCACGGACCCCAGGCGCAACGAGATGGCTTTGGCTACTATTTTGTAGTCCGTGCCGAGGAGCGAGACGGGACGCCAATTCCGGAGGTCGCGGAGGTCCCCCTTCTTAGGCAGCAGGGCCAACACCGCCCGCCAGCAAGAAATGGGGAGCACTCCGCTCTCCTCGGACTCGGCCCAGACGATGGCGAGGTCCGGGCCGAGGACGTCCCACAACGCGTGGTAGAACTCCACGGTCAGCCCGTCCATGCCCGGGGACTTGTTGGTGGGCATGAGACGCAGGGCTTCCGAGAACTCGGCCAGAGTGAGAGGTAGCTCCAGCTGGTTCCGGTCGCCCTCGCTGATCGTGGGAAGTTCGTTCCAGAGCACCCTGCAAGTGTCGGCTTCGGTCGGATCCAGGGAGAAAAGACTAGCGTAGAAGGCCCTGGCCCTTCCACGCATGTCCTCCGGATCCGTGAGGGGGGTGCCGTCTTCCGCCAAAAGGCAGGTGACGTGCTTTTTAGCCCCCCTCCATTTCTCCAGGGCATAGAAGAAGCGGGAGCCGCGATCCATCTGCCGAAGGAGACGGATGCGAGATCGAACAAAGGCTCCCCGGGCCCGAAGATCCTCGAGGGCCCGAAGTTCCTCCCGCTTCTCCTGGTGCGCCCTGCAGAGGGATGGATCCTCAGGGCTGGCAGCCAAGTGCCTCTCAAGCTCTAAGACCTCCCGTTCCAGCTGCTCTATCGCCCCATCCCTCCTCCGGCTGGCCCCCCGAGTGTAGTCACGGCAGAAGAGCCGGGCGCGCACCTTCCCCATGTCCCACCAGCGCCGCGCCGAGGGAAAGGCAGCCCTCTGCCCCCGCCAGGCCAGCCAGAACTCCCGGAAGGATGCCACGAAGCCCACATCCTCCAGCAGGCTATTATTGAAATGCCAGTAGGCCGGCCCCGGCCTCTCCGCCGAGAGAGAGGCCGTCACGGTCACCAAATGGTGATCCGAAAAAGGGGCCGGCCAGATGCCGGAGGAGTGGGCTCGTGCCAGGTGACTTCGGGACAGATATAGACGGTCCAACCGGGAGTGGCGCGACCGATCGTCCCCCACCCGGACATAGGTGAAGGTCACCTCGTCGTCCGGGTGGTGGTCGCGCCAAACGTCCACCAGGGAGTGATGGTTTATTATCTCCCTGAGGACGTTTGCAGCGGCCGGGCAGAGCTCGTTCCCCGTGCGGTCCCGCTCCTCGAGGGTGGTGTTAAAATCCCCACCCAGGACCAGGCACTCCCGAGGATTCAAAGTGCCGAGGAACGTGGCCGCCTGCTGGAAAAACTGCACTCGCTCCAGGCCCGATGTCGGGGCGTAGACGTTGACCAGGTTCAACGTCAGCCCCTCCATACGGACCCGGAGGTGCAGCAGGCGGCCCGGCACGACCTCGGCAACCCCCAGCACCTCCGACAGTAGGTCGGGGGAGAACAGGGTGGCCACACCGCTCGAGCGGGTGGACAGATGACTCAGGAACACCCCGTTCCCCCACTCCAGCCGCCAGCTGGCCTCGGTGGCCGGATCCGTGTGGGTCTCCTGCAGAAAAACCACAGAGTACCCCCCCTCCCGAAGGAAGGAGAGCACCTGGGTCCTGCGGAGACCCACCCTACAGCCTCGGGTATTTAAGGTGGCAAAGATGATTGGGGCCATGAGGAGGGCTGGGGGGGATCCTCAGAAGTGGCGGGAGTACCAGCAGCCTCCATCGGGCCACGCAACAATCCGCGACCGATCCCGAAGGTCATGAGGGAGTCGCGGAAAGTGCGGGCCCTCTGGTAGGCCACAGCATCCCGCCTCCCGGTCCCTTTACCCTCCTTTAGTATGGCCCTCACGGCCCGGAGGACCAGATGGAAATTCCCCCAGCGCTGCAGAGCGAGCTGCACCCGGCTCCTTGCCCCACGAGTGTCTGCCAGGAACACACGCAGCTCCTCCCGCAGCGCCATGGGGTCCAGGTCCTCCGGTCGGGTCCCCGTAACGGCCCCAGGGCCAGCCGGGGTGTAAAGACAGGGCGCGGAGCCCCGTCTCGGCACCGATGTCATGGCCGCCGAGTCACCCGGCTGAGCCCCCGGCACAAGAAAGGGTGGCGGTGGAGGGAAGACAGCAGCCCCGGGAACAGAAGGAGCCACAAATGCCGCACCCCGGGAATCGGTCGATGGAAAGGGGAAAGACACGATCCCGGGGGCGGCAGCAATAGGGGACAGGATTAGGGCAGGACTTGGGGTAACATTGGAGGGAGAAGTGGGGACAGGGTCGGAAACAACACAGGTCAAGACAGGGGAAGGGGTAGGAGTTGGAACAGGATCCCCGGTGATTAAATCACCGGGGTGCAGCTCCCCTTGACCGGGTGCAAGATTTCCAAAGGAGGAGTCAGGAGCGGGGTCCGTGCCGACGCTGGGCGAAGGGATGGTAGTAGATGGATTTTCTCCGTCCTCAGTGTCGGACACGGGGGAGAAAGCAAGCGGGGGAATGGGCAGCTGTCCCGCTGGGGACAACACCCCGGGACCCGGCTGCTCGGTGCTGGCCGTCGCCTCTAAAGGCTCGGCGGCCACAGTTGGAATTCTGACAGCAGCCGGGCAGGTGAAACAGCCCGGGGGTGTCCCCGGAATAAAAGCAGGGACAGCGGGCAGAGGCTGGGGTTCAGGCTGGGTCTGGGGCATGGGAGGGGGTGGTGGAATATCATCACCACCCAGATCGAGGCCCGCTGGCAGAGGGTCGTCCTCCCTTGGGGCGACCAAGGTCAGACCCAGGGCCTCGATCTCTGCGAAGATGGAGCCTAAGTCCCCCCCTGCCTCAATTGATGGTGGTAGTGTAGCAGGTTCAGGGGGGACAGTAGCGGCTCCACCTGCAGCCTCCCCGGGAGGGGGGTCGACAGGGGCCTCCTGCAAAGGGGCAGAGCTGGTTCCCTCCTCCACTGCGTCCATCTTCTCGGCTGGCGCTTCCCGCTGGGCCTCCACAGAGGGCGCAGCAAGCGGCTCAGTATTGTTAATGTGCTTTTCGGTGGTATCAGCCCCCCGCAATGACTTTCGGGGGGCCTCCTCCCCTTCAGATGAAATGGGGAGGGACTGAGCCTTCTTCCGCTTGCTGCGCTTCCTCTGCGGGAGAGCCTGGCCCTCTGGGATGGTATCAGAGGGCCGACCAGCGGAGGCAGGGGTAGGCGGCAAGGGCAAAGGCTCTTCAGGGGAAAGGATCAGGGGAGGGGCATCACGGGGACGGGAACCTTCCCCCTGGGGTGCGCCCTCTCCCTTATCTGGGATCACCACAACCGCTGCGCTCTCCTCTCTGGGCCCCGTCCCAGATGGTTTAATGAGGGTGGCGACGGGGCCCGGCCTCTCCTCCGGGCATAGTGGGGTGGTTATCCCCACGTCCTGGGAGGCAGTGGCTGTTGTTCCTTTTAACGGAGAAGGAGAGGCAGCTTTAGTGGCCTGGTGGTTGGGGTCGCCGACGGTGGTACGGCCAGCGCCCGTCTCCACCTCGGGGGGCCCAGTAGCTCCCTCTTCATGCCGTGCCACGGGGCAGTCCCTCCGGACGTGCCCCATGGCCCTGCAGAGGAAGCACCGAGCCTCCCCCGAGGAGTAAAAAATTTTATAGTGGGCCCCTTGATGGGGCACCAAAAAGGACCCCTCTAATGCCACTCTGTCACGTGCCCCCGCCGGCGGCAGTTGGAGTTGGACCTGCCGGCGGAAGGACAAAACGTGACGGAGGGTGGGGTCCTTACAGCCCAGTGGGAGAGGGCTGATGACAGATATGGGCTTCCCCAGGGTGGAAAGGAGGGGAAGGAGGGCGGCGTTGGGGAGGAAGGGAGGGACAGAAGTAAGGACCACCCGCACGCCCAGGTCCTCCAAGGGTTCCACTGGGACGTGGACACCCCCCACCGCCAGGCCCCTAACGACCGCCTCCTGTGCGGCGGCCTCTGACGCAAGGAAGAACACTATCTTACCATACATCTTCGAGGCCGCCACAATGGCCGAGGGCCCCACCACCCTCGCCATCGCCCGCACGTAGGTTTCTACGTGGGGCGAGGCAGCCACCAGGAGGCAGCGGACACCGTGCCTCCTGGTCAAGGAGGGGAAGGGGCCCCGGCCTCCCGAGATGTTATTCGAGGAGGCGGTGAGGGCAGATGGTACGGCGGTGGGTGGAGGGGTGGCAGTCACCTGGGCGTACGATCTGGGGGCGGAAGGACCCCCAGAACTGGTGGAGGGAACAGCTGGGGAAGAAGGGGCCGCGGCCGATGGTGGGGCCGCGGGAGCAACAGGGCCCTTGCTCGCCTTCTTCCCCTTGCCTTTTTTGCCAGCCGAAGAAGTGGTGGCAGCAGCAGTGGAGGTCCCAGCTGCGCTCCCTAGTGCAGGTGCCCCACTGGGGTTGCCAGATGTGGTAGGGGCAGCAGCCACGGTCAAGGGAGCAGCCACAGGGGTAGACCGGGGAGCAGGCTCAGGGAGGGGTTCAGGGGGGACTGGGGAGGGATCCATGGTTTTATAGGAAGGGAAACCTGGGAGGGGTGAACAAGGTAAGGAATAAAGGGAGAAGGGGGAACCAGGGGATACCACTCCTCCCCGCTAAGCAGCAGGCTGGGGAGGAGGGCGTGGAAGGGGAAAGGGAAGAGACAAACAATAGGAGGAGGGGTGGACTATTAAGGAATAAGGGGCAGCAGACCACTCCTCCCTGCTAGGCTGCAGGCAAGGGAGGAGGGCGCCAAGGAAAGAGGGATAGGGAACTTTAAAGATTAAAGGGCCGGCTCCTCCGGCTGCACTGGGTGAAAGGGGTAACTACATTCACAGGGGGTGCAGTGCTCAGGGGAAAAATCAAAAGGCTAAGGGATCATGAGGTCTGGCCTACTCTGTTGTGAGGGGGATTCCAAGGGTGGGGCTCATAGGCATTAGGGGTGGGGTGGAAAGGTAGTGGAGAGAATAGGGCGGGGCAAGGGAACCAAACAAACTTTCAAAAAAAGTGCGGGGCAGGGGGGAAACTAAAACAAACTCAAGGGTTGGGGAACGGTCTGGGGGGGGGTGTAATGGGGAGGGACACTGAACCAGCTGGAGAGCAAAAAGTAGGGGTGGAAAGCCCTCCAGCCACTGGGGGTGGGGAAGAAAAAAACCAGGGAGGGTACTAGGTAATGGGGAAAGGGGGAACTGCTACTGCTGGGGGAAGGTTCTATGGTCCCTGCTGCTCAAAACAGTCCCAAGGTGTCGTAAGGGTCTGGGGAGCCTGCTGCTCTCTTGGAGAGAGGGGAGGCCAGGGGGGCAGCAGCTGGGGGGAGGAGGTGGCAATATAAAGTTCTCAGTTTCTAGAACAGCTCACCCCCAGCTGCAAACAGCAAAGTCCTAGTCCTTGAGGCCTCCCCTCAGTGGTGGTGGCTTCTTGTGGAGAAGCAGCAGGCTCAGGAGCAGCAGGGACTGGCTGGCTGGCTGGCTGGAGAGATGGTCTTCTCCTTTTGGTGGTGGTGGTGGAGTTCTCTTCTCCTGAAGCTCTCCCCCCACTCCCCACAGAGCAGGGGAGTGGGTGGGAGGAAGGCCAGCCAGCAGCGGGAGCAGCAGCAGCAGGAGAGCAGGAACAGCAGTGGGTTGGGGGGGGGTGGTAGGTAGGAGCAGGTCAGGCCCAGGAGCAGCTCCTTCCAGAAGCCAGGCGCATGCATGCACTGTTGCCTGTCTCCGAGCTAGAGCTGGAGGAATGCCCCGAATGCCCCCTCTGGCCAGCCCCAGGGACTACAAGGTTCCAGCCCCGGAAGCAGAGGGGCAGGGCCAGGCCAGGAAGGGGCGGTATAAAAGCCCCAGCTGGGAGCTCACTTGAGGCTAAGCTCTCGAGGGGGAAGGATGTGCTGGCCCAGCGGTAGTCGGCTGGCTCTGGTCAGGGCCCAACCCACCAGCCGGCTCCTGTCTTTAAGGACACCTAGCGCTACGGTCCGCCCAGCCTTCCAGGTCCAAGTGACTGGGAGGGGAACCCAGAGGCGGCTGACTGGGGCAGGCGTTCGAGAGCCCCCTGGGCCCCACCACTGCCTCCTTGCTCCAGGGCGGCCTGGGACGGCGGGGAGGTGGAATGGCTGACACCCTCTCGCCCCTCCGATTTAGACGAGCTGCCCTCGGCCGAGGAGGAGATGCCGGCCCCGTATGGACCCCAGAACCTGGAGGAGTTGCCTCCCGTGGAGAAGCCAGCCGAGTACCCCGACCCGATGCCCATGGACACCGAGGGGTTTGCCGGAGTGCCGCAGGCCTCCTATGAGGGAGACCCTGAAGATGGCAACCCCCCTTTGGAACTAGGTACCCGGGGAAGGGGGGAGCAGGGTGGGGTTGGAGGAAGTAGCGCAGGGAGGGCAGGATGGTGGATTGTATTCCCCGGGGCAGCGTGTTTCGGAGGTAGCCCAGCTGAACCTTGGGGGTGCCACCCTGCCCCTGCCTAGGGCCCTGGGCTGAGATGCAGTGGAGCGGCTGGGCCTGCGTCTTCCTCCACAACCCCCCCCCCCCGTTTCCCAGCTTAGGAAGCGCGAACCCGTCCCCTGACTTCAGACTTTGCGCTCGCTCGCTCGCCCGCCCCGCCTGGGGCCGGGGCGCCAGACTGGGAACGGGCCCGACCACCCAAGGGATCTGGCCCGGGGACATTTTGTTTGCCTACCAGGAGGGACGCCACGCCCGCTAACTCCCCGGAGCTGCCAGTAGGAGGCACCCTCCTCACCTGCCGGTGGCATGGGACGCCTACAAGGAGAAAGAACAAACATGTGAGGCAGCCAGAATGGCTTAGCAGAGAACTCTGCTCTGAGCTTAAACATAAAAAGGAAGCTTACAGGAAGTGGAAGCTTGGTCAGATGACCAAGGAGACATATAAAGATATTGCTAGGGACTGCAGGGATAAAATCAGAAAGGCCAAAGGACAAATAGAGCTGTGGCTAGTGAGGGATGCAAAGGATAACAAGAAGGGGTTCTACAAGTATGTTAATAGCAAGAAGAGGATCAGGGATGGTGTAGGTCCCTTGCTGAATGGGGCAGGCATCCTCATGACAGAGGATAAAGAAAAAGCTGAAGTGCTCAATGCTTTTTTTTTTTTTTTTTTTTTTCTTCAGTTTTCACAGGCAGGATCAGCTCCCAGCCCACTACCATGGGTATGGCAGATGGGAGAGAAGGAGACAGGCCCTTGGTGACAGAAGGTCAGGTTAGGGACTGTTTAAAGAAGCTGGATGTGCACAAGTCCATGGGGCTGGACGAACTGCATCCAATGGTACTGAGGGAATTGTCTGATGAGATACCAGCACCACTGGCTGTTATCTTTCAAAACTCATGGAGAACGGAGGAGGTGCCAGAGGAATGGAAAAAAAGCAAATGTAGTGCCTATTTTCAAGAAAGGGAAAAAGGAGGATCTGGGGAATTACAGACCAGACAGCCTCACCTCAATCCCTGGAAAAATTATGGAGCAGATTCTGAAAGAATCCATCCTCAAACACTTAGAGGAAAACAAAGTGATCAGGAACAGTCAGCATGGATTTACCAATGGTAAATCATGCGTGACCAATCTCATTTCCTTCTATGATCAGACGACTGGTTTTGTGGATGCAGGAAGAACCGTTGATGTGATATACCTTGATTTTAGCAAGGCTTTTGATACAGTTTGCCACAGCATTCTCATTGGCAAATGAAGGAAGTAGGGGTTGGATAGGTGGACTTAAGGTGGATAGAAAATGCTAAATCAATGGTTTCAGCCTGTAGGAATCAATGGTTCCATGTCTAGCTGGCAGCCAGTCACGAGTGGTGTGCCCCAGGGGTCGGTCCTGGGGCCGGTTCTGTTCAGCATTTTCATCAATGATCTGGATGATGGAATAGACTGCACTCTCAGTAAGTTCGTGGATGACACAAAGCTGGGGGGAACAGTAGACACGTTGGAGAGCAAGGACAGGATTCAAGGAGACCTAGATAAATTGGAACAGTGGGCCAATAGAAATCTTATGAAGTTCAGTAAGGACAAGTGTAAAATCCTGCACTTGGGACGAAAAAAACCCATGCACTGCTACAGGCTGGGAAACATTCAGCTAAGTAGCAGCAGTGTAGAAAAGGAGCTGGGGGTCATGGTGGATGGGAAGCTAGACATGAGTCAGCAGTGTGCTCTTGCTGCCAAAAAGGCCAATGGCATACTGGGCTGCATCAAAAGAAGTATTACAAGCAGATCAAGGGATGTGATCATTCCCCTCTATTCTGCACTGGTGAGGCCACATCTAGAATACTGTGTTCAGTTTTGGGCTCCCCACTATAAAAAGGACAGGGGCATGCTAGAGAGAGTTCAGAGGAGGGCAACCAAAATGATTAAAGGGCTGGAGCACATGCCCTATGAGGAAAGACTGAAAGCATTAGGCTTATTTAGTCTGCAGAAGAGAAGATTGAGGGGGGATTTGATAGTAATCTTCAACTACTTGAAGGGATGCTCTAAGGAAGATGGAGCTCGACTGTTCTCAGTAGTAACAAAGGACAGAACGAGGAGCAATGGTCTCAAGTTGTGGTTAGGGAGGTCGAGGCTGGATATTAGAAAACACTCTTTTACTAGGCGAGTGGTGAAGCATTGGAATGAGCTGCCGAGGGAGGTGATGGAGTCTCCAGCTTTGGAGGTGTTTAAGGCCCAGCTGTACAAAACCATGACTGGGATGGTTTAGTGGGAGTGGTCCTGCCTCTGGCAGGGGGTTGGACTAGATGATCTATGAGGTCCCTTCCAACCCTAGGTTTTCTATGATTCTGAACAGATCATGCCTTATTCTTAGCACAAAGCATCATAAACATTTTAAAATAATAACAATTCCTCCACACTTACAGAACATACCAGAAATCACCTTCTTTCACATGGGGAACCTTGGGGCTTGATTAATACAGGGACCTAAGGCACTGAGTTCCAGGACCCCAGCTAAGAGGATCCCTGCAAAAAATCCAGCCCTTGATGGCTGTCTCCTGTTCCCAGGGAGACACTGCTTGGAGGGAATGTAGGAGAGACCTTCCCATCCCCTTGCTCCAAGTAGCAAAGCCTCCTGCCCAAACCCTCCAACTGTGGGGAGATTGGTTCCAGACTGCTCACAACTGAGCTGAATGTCACTTTCCAAAAGGCAGAGGAGGCTTCTGGGGTAGGCAAAGCAGCCGGCTGCCTAGGACCCCAGCAGTAAGGGGTCCCAGTGTACTGCAAGGGCAGTCGCCTGCTTTGCCTAATTCAAACACATCCAGCCAGTCCAGGTCCAGCTTAGGGTCACAGAATGCTGCATGCCCCCCGAGCCAGCTTGGGAGGGGGGCTCTGCTATCGGCTGGCTCACCCTGCTCCCAGGATGGGGAACAGCCAGCCCAGGGACAGAGTGGACCAGCTCAGAGGCTGGGCTCTGCCCTCCCACCTCTCCACTGGGCCGTCTGTTCTGCCCTTGGGGCAGGGAGGGCCACCCCAAAGGCAGGGCAAGAGAGGGGAGTCTGCCCACTCAGACCCCAGAGCAGGGAACAGCAGCCCAGATATAGACCAGGCCAGTCCTCCAGCCAGCAGGGAGGTGCACCACCATGGGACTTTTTAAATCTCCCAGGGTGGGAGCAGCACCCTGTGGTAGCAGCAGCTCCTCTGGTGGCCAGGTAAGTGGTAAAGGGGCCACCTGGGGGGATCAGGGATAGGGTGCAGGTGGGGGGGTTCAGGTAATGAATAGCAAAGATGGCCAGGACAGTATTCTCCCTGTAGCAAGGAGCTATGGCCGCCCTCTGAGCCTGAGCCAGAGGACTGGCCCGCATGCCCTCCATGGCCAGACTGGGCCGCGAAACAGGCCATCTATAAGACCAGAGAGAGGAGGTTGGCTGAGGGAGGGGCCTGCGACTGTGGGGCTTATTTCCGGTCCCTCGTTCGCGCACGTCTCCGGGCAGAGTTCCTCTGGGCGGCGTCCACTGGCTCCCTCGACAGCTTCCGGGAGCAGTGGGCGCTGTCCGGGGTTCTCTGCTCGGTGTCCCCTTCCGAGTCCCTCGTTGTATACCTGTGACCTCACACCCGTCCCTGTTTTTTCATTAGTTGTCCCAAGGACTTATTTGAATGGGGGTCTAGTGCCACCTCCCCATAGGCTGGGGGAGGGGTTTTAGAAGTGGGTGGGCTGGCGCCCACCCACCACCGCCCGCGTTCAATAGGATGGCCAGACTGGGGAACTGCAAAACTTAGGCCCCAGAAGCAGAGGGGCAGGGCCAGAACAGGAAGGGGAAGTATAAAAGCCCAGACCAGGAGCTCAGTTGGGGCTGAGCTCTCGGAGGGGAAGGATGGGCCAGCCTGCAGGGAGACGGACCAGAGAAGGCAGACCCGAGCTCGCCGAGGGGCCACTGACCATTCTACCCACCAGGCTTATGGCCCACCTAGCCTCCCTGGGCCGGGCGACTGGGAAGGAAACCCGGAGGCAGCACACTGGGGAGGCCATTTCAAGGCCTTCAGGTCCCAGAGGCGATGATAGACCGCAGAGCCAGACCCCGGGGAGACCGAGGATCCCATAACCTATTGTCCGTGTGACCTGGAGGAGCTCCCCTCTCCAGGAGAGGAAACCTCCACAGAGTGCGGATCCCAGGACCTTGAGGAGCTACCCCTTGCCGAGGAGACCGACGGGTGTGGACCCCAGGACCTTGAGGAATTGCCTCTCGCCACAGAGTCCGGGACGTACCCAGACCTACCCCCAATAGATGCAGAGGGGTTTGGGGGGATAGCCCAGGCCAGCTACGAAGGGGACGCTGAGGACGCCTACCACCTCTGGACATAGGTACCCGGACCTGGGGAGGGGGGAGGAAGTGGCCCAGGGAGGGCTGTGAGTTCGGGATGCCCTGTGCCGGTGTGTTGCGGTCGGGGACCCCGCTGGCCCACTGACTCTCCTCACAGTCACTGGTAGGGCCCTGGGCTGAGATGCAGTGGAGCGGGTGGGCTTTGGTCTCCCTCCCCAACTCCTCTTCCGAGGATCTTGACCAGAGGAAATCATATGGGAATCCCTAACCTCCCGACTGTGTACTTGCCCACCCCGCCTGGGGGCCGGGGCTGCCGACTTTGTGACAGGCTTGCACAGCAAGGGGCCAAGCCAGAAACTGGTGTCCACACAACCGGGAGGGGTGCCTCACTGGTTAACTTCCCTGGGCACCACCAGCAGGAGGCACCCTCCCGACTGGCCAGCGGCCTCGAAAGTCTACACATGGTGGACAGTGCAGGCATCGCCCCCTAAACGAAGAAGGGGGGACCCCACGCACTAAAACCGGGAGCCCACAGCTAGTGGGAGAAGAATTAGAATAATGGAACATGACCAGCTAGTGAAGTAGTGGATGGAGTAGCAGAAACAGCAGCAGGCAGTGCAGCTACAGCAACAGCAGCAGCTCTTACAAGCATTAGGTGAGCAACAGCAACAGATGGTCCGTGACTTAGGGGCCCAGCAACAGGTTCTGCAGCAGCAAGGTCTCCAACAGTTGGAGGCAGTACTGGTGGGCTCGCCTCCCCTAGCGACTGGGACACGACGGGGAGCCCAGGAAACCCCTTTGCTGCTTCGATTGACAAAAATGGGACCAGAGGACAACCCGGAGGCCTTTTTGAAGACCTTTGAGTGGGTAGCCTCAGTTGCTGGTTGGGCACCAGACTAGTGGGCAACCCTCCTGGCACCATACTTGACGGGACCTGCATGGGCTGCATTCAGGGCCCTGTCAGATGAGGCAGCCCGAGAGTATGAGGCCGTAAAAGGGGCTATCCTAGATGTGTTAGACATCAACCCACAGACCTTTCGGCAGAGGTTCTGGGGCAAGATTTACCAGCCCGGTATCTGCCCCAGGGCCTTGGCCCAGGAGTTAAAAGAGGCATGTTGCCGCTGTCTGCAGCCAGAGAAGCATTCCATGGAAGAGCTGGTTCATTTAGTAGTCCTGGAACAGTCCCTCCATGTTCTACCAAGTTGAGGCTGGGCCTGGGTCCTCTGACACCGACCTGCGAACCTAGGGGAGGCTATGAGTCGACTGGAGGACTTCCTGGCTGCTGAGACTCCGGGGGGCTCGACCCCCACCCCATGGGGAAACAAGACTGCAGTGAGCACCTATCGACCCAGACCCACCATGCCATGCCCGCTGGCTGGGCCCGAATTCCAGATCATGGCCGGGCTCAAGCCACAAAGACCCAGGGCATGGAGCAGAAGGATCGGCCCTGAGCCACCCCTAGCCAGAGCCAACACAGCCCACTAGAGACTGGCCCGTGTTACAAGTGTGGGCAGATGGACCATTTGCAGAGGCAATGTTCCTCTAGTGACTATGCCTATGGGGCACTGTATGTGGGGGAAGGATGGGCCCAAGGAGTTACCTCTAAAAAGGTCACCATCCTGGTGGTTGTGGCAAGAAGGTCCGTGGAAACACTGGTGGACTCCGGTTGTGGACAGACCCTGGTGGAGCGGGGTTTGATCCCTGAAGAGGGCCCAACCCTGGGCTGGGTGGATCTCAGGTGCATCCATGGGGATCTGAAGACCTATCCAAACCTCCCCACCGCCCTCACCATGGGAACTGTCACCCTCACCATCCCTGTGGGACTGGCGCAGCATTTACCCTACCCAATCATCCTGGGCCGTGATTGGCCAGATTTTGTGGGGGTTCTGCAGAAAGTAGGGCAGATCCCAACCCCAGGGGAAGAAGACACGGCAAACATGGAGCCTCAACCCTCCACTAGCCCGACAGACGTTGCTCGCCCCAGGGAGCCAAGACAGGAGGGGAAAGTGGGCCAGCCTGAGGGGCCCGTGCCAGACTTCTGCCGAGACCAGAAGGAAGACCCCATCCTATGGTATGCGTATGAGGAGTTGGCTGCGGTGGACGGGGTGGTGACTGAACCCCAATGGGGGAACCAATGGCCACGGTTTGAGTTGTGCCACGACAAACTGTATCGTGTGGAGCAGGACATTCGAACGAGGGGTCACCAATCCCAACTAGTGGTGCCGCGGCCCTGCTGCAGAGCCGTGATGCAGCTAGCACGGAACATCCCAGCGGCTGGCCACTTGGGGGCCAACAAGACCCTGGCGAGAGCGTTAAGTCGGTTCTACTGGCCGGGGGTGCACCACGAGGTACAAGAATATTGCATGTCCTGTCCAGACTGTCAGAAGGCGGCCCCAGTGGGGACCCCAAAGGCCCCCCCGATACCGTTGCCGGTGGTGGGGACCCCATTCGAGAGGGTAGCAGCAGATATTGTGGGTCCCCTAGAGCCCAGCACAGGGGGCCATCAATTCCTGCTGGTACTGGTAGACTATGCCACGCGTTTCCCGGAAGCTATACCCCTGAGAACTGTCACTGCTCGGACCATTGCAGGAGAGTTGGTGAAGGTCTTCATCCGGGTGGGGCTGCCCTGAGAGTTCATCACGGACCAGGGCACAGCATTCCTTAAATAGTCGTGAGGTGAAGCTTGTGCCCTGTTAGGCATCAGGAAGTTGCAGACCTCTGTCTACCACCCCCAGATGGATGGGCTGGTGGAACGATTCAACCGGACCCTGAAAGGCATGCTCCGGAAATTCATCCCCACTGAACTCCGAAAGTGGGACCAGCTGATTCCACCTTTGCTGATGGCCTACTGGGAAGTTCCTCAGGTGTCCACCCAATTGTCTCCTTTCGAGCTGCTCTATGGCTGACAACCCCGAGGGATCCTAGACCTAGTGAGGGAGAGCTGGGAAGCGACCCCCTCGTCCACTCAGGCTGTTACACTATGACATGACTCTGCGGGACCAGCTGCGGACTGTTGAGGAACTAGCCTAGGAAAACTTGAACGCCCAGGCCTCCCAAGCTCAAGTTTACAATAGGGGAGCACGGACTCGGACCTTTACACCAGGGGACAGAGTTCTGGTACTTCTACTGTCCTCCGAGTCAAAGCTTCTGGCACGCTGGCAAGGGCCCTATGAGGTTATCTGCCAGACGGGGCCTGTTAACTATGAGATCAGGCAGCCTGACCACCGAAAAAAGTGCCAGATTTATCATATTAATCTTTTGAAACCCTGGCGGGCATGAGAATGACTGATGATAGCACCATACCCCCCGGAGCCAGAACTGGGGCCCCAGGTGCCTCTGGGTGACCCTGGAGAACCACAGATTAGCACCCTCCTTACCGAGAGTCAACGTAAACAGATCCTCCACTTGGTGACTGCGTTCACGAACATTTTTACGTTCACCCCAGGGAGAACCTCGACCGTGTACCACCAAATACTCACCCCTCCGGGGGAAGTGGTCCATACAGGAACCCGCTCGCCCCCTCGCCATCTGCAGGCCACAATTGAGCAGGAAGTCCAGGCAATGCTGGACTTGGGTGTTATCGAGCCTTCCACCAGTGAGTGGCGCAGCCCTATCATACTGGTGGCCAAACCAGATGGGTCACAGAGATTTTGTATCAATTTTAGACGGGTGAATGCCATCTCTAAATTTGACACTTATCCAATGGCCCAGGTGGACGAGCTGCTAGATCAGCTGGGGGAAGCACAATTTTTTACCAAGCTGGATCTTACAAAAGGATACTGGCAAATTCCTTTGGACCCCCAGTCCAAAGAGAAGACCGCCTTTGCCACCCCGAGTGGCCTGTACCACTTTGTACAAATGCCCTTCGGGCTCCATGGGCCACCGGCCACCTTCCAGCGTATGATGGACCGACTCTTGAGACCCCATATCAATTATTCAGCAGCCTACATCGACGACATGGTCATCTATAGCCTTGACTGGGAGACACACCTCCGAGAGGTCAGAGTGGTATTACAGATGCTTCGGGACACCAGTTTGATGGCCAACCCCCGCAAATGCCGCCTAGCATGCCAGGAAAACACCTACCTGGGATATAACATCAGCAGGGGCATCTTGAAACCCCTGGCTGGCAAAGTGGAAGCTCTCCAGGAATACCCCACACCAACTACTAAGAAACAGGTGTGACAATTTCTCGGACTGGCAGGGTACTACAGATGATTCATGCCAAACTTCTCTACGCTGGTGGCTCCCTTAACGGACATGCTGGGTAAAGAACCACCAGTGCGGGTCAGGTGGTCACACCCATACGACCAGGCCTTCCGACAATTAAAGAAGCAACTGTGTCAGTCACCGGTTCTCTCTAGCCCCAACTTCCAACAGCCCTTTTTGGTGCAGGCAGACGCATCGGCAGTTGGAATTGGGGCGGTTCTAGCACAGGAAATAGATGGGGAGGAATACCCGATTCTCTATATTAGCTGAAAACTCTTCCCACGAGAACAGAAATATGCCACTACGGAGAAAGACGCCCTAGCCGTCAAGTGGGCTCTCGAAGCCCTATGATATCACCTCCTAGGATGCACATTTACTGTCATCACTGACCATGCATCGCTACGCTGGATGCAGCAAATGACAGATTCCAACACCCAGGTAATGCGCTGGTATCTGTCCTTGCAACCCTTTTCCTTTACAGTACAGCATAGGGCAGGCAAGGACCACGCCAACACGGATGCACTGTCCCGAATAGAAACTAAGAGCAGGCTCAGCTCTGAAGCCCCAGAACTGGACTTGGGGGGGGGGGGGTGTTAGCAGGGAGCTATGGCCGGGCTCTGAGCCTGAGCCAGAGGACTGGCCCGAACGCCCTCCCTGGCCAGACTGGGGAACTGCAAACCTTAGGCCCTGGAAGCAGAGGGGCATGGCCAGAACAGGAAGGGGAAGTATAAAAGCCCAGACCAGGAGCTCAGTTGGGGCTGAGCCCTTGGAGGGGAAGGATGGGCAGGCCTGCAGGGAGACGGACCAGAGAAGGCAGACTCGAGTTTGCCGAGGGGCCGCTGACCATTCTACCCACCAGGCTTACAGCTGACCTAGCCTCGCTGGGCCAGGCGACTGGGAAGGAAACCCGGAGGCAGCAGAGTGGGGAGGCCATTTCAAGGCCTGCAGGTACCAGAGGCGATGACCGACCGCAGAGCCAGACCCCGGGGAGACCGAGGATCCCAAAACCTATGGTCCGTGTGACCTGGAGGAGCTCTCCTCTGCAGAAGAGGAAACCCCTGCAGAGTGCGGATCCCAGGACCTTGAGGAGCTACCCCTTGCCAAGGAGACAGATGGGTGCGGACCCCAGGACCTTGAGGAATTGCCTTTCGCCACAGAGTCTGGGACGTACCTGGACCTACCCCCAATAGACGCAGAGGGGTTTGGGGGGAAACCCCAGGCCAGCTATGAAAGGGATGCTGGGGATGCCTACCACCTCTGGACATAGGTACCTGGACCTGGGGAGGGGGGAGGAAGTGGCCCAGGGAGGGCTGTGAGTTCGGGATGCCCTGTGCTGGCGTGTTGCGGTTGGGGACCCCGCTGGCCCAGTGACTTTCCTCACAGTCACTGGTAGGGCCCTGGGCTGAGACGCAGTGGAGCAGGTGGGCCTTGGTCTCCCTCCCCAACTCCTCTCCTGAGGATCCTGACCAGAGGAAATCATACGGGAATCCCTAACCTCCCGACTGTGTATTTGCCCGCCCCACCTGGGGGCCGGGGCTCCCGACTTTGTGACAGGCTTGTGCAGCAAGGGGCCAAGCCAGAAACCGGTGTCCACACAACCAGGAGGGGTGCCTCACTGGCTAACTTCCCTGGGCACCAACAGCAGGAGGCGCCCTGCCAACTGGCCAGCGGCCTCGAAAGCCTACACCCCCCAGCACTTGAAATTGGGGGTTGGGGGGTGTAGGGGGTGCTCACTAACTTTCACTAGCCAACAACTGAGGGAGTGTTGGGAAATTGAGGGGGAGTGCAAGGGGTGTAGTTGGGGTGTTAGGGAAATCCCTGTGCCAGGGCATATCAGAACCAGCAAGGTGAGGGAAAGTGGAGGAGAAGCCAGCTGGGGGGGTGTCACAGAATGGGTGAGGGGTGGGCAGACAGAGAAGACACTGGGGGGTTGAAGAATGAGTGAGAGGTTGGCAGGTGGGGAAGACACTGGCTGGAAGATGGTAGAACAGGTGGAGGGTGGGGAGGGGGGCAGAACAGGCCTTTGCCTAGGGCCCCAGATAGTCTAAGGCCATTCTGCTTCATGGCAGGGGATGCATCCTGCTCTGGATGGACTCCTGGGAGCCAGAGGCACAAGGGTACTGGATGGGGTGGGGATGGGCCAGAGGGTGGAACAGGAATGTCAGGGGTGGAGGAGGTGGGGCACTGCCAGTGACACTGACAGGCGGTGAAGGTGGTAAGTGGGACAGAGTGGAACACGAGCTCACAGACCTCTCCCAGTGTGTTGCTGCAAAACAGAGGGGCAGCACCAATGTAAGCATTGCGCCCTGCGTGCCAGAGACCTCCACTCTCCTGCACTGAGCCCAGTCAGGGGTACTACAAAATCTTATAGCCCTGGACCCGCAAGGGTACTAATTTGGCCCCAGGAACCTGGTAGGTCATTGTTCCTCCAACCAATCCATGATGGGGTACCACTGGAGAGAAGATCCTGTTCATATGCTGAATCAAGGCAAAGACCCAGAGTCTGCTTAAACTCAGACTTTTCTACCAAAATTCTTTCTTTGTCACTTTGGCTATGTTTACACTGCTAAATTAGTCCAGACTAAGGCAACTTAGTTCAGACCAATTTGGCCCATGGTCACGCTAGGCTTTCCCTAGTCTGAACTAAGAAATTTCTTAGTTCGGACTAGGCAAAGCCATGGTTGTCGCTGGCAGTGAGCACAAGGAGCCCGTGCCCCGAATCTCAGAGGCTGTGCACCGGGTCTTTTTTCCCTGGCTTGTGCAGGCACAGGGAGAGGAGGCTGTGGGAGCACAGGCAGAGCTGGCTCAAATGCTGTCATCCCTCCCCCTCCAGGCTGCTCCACATGAGCCTGGGAGAAGCTGAGGCAGAGGGAGCCAGATTCAAACAGCTCCTCTCTGCAGCTGCAGCAGTAGCAGGCACATGCAGAGCAGGTAGCTGCTGTGGTGGGCAGTGGGTGGGGGATTGGAAGTGTCCTGGACAGGTGGGGGGAAGAGGTAGGGTAGGGTAGAGTGGGCTGGGGGGCTTTCCTGCATGGTCTCTAGGTCCTGAGTGGGCCCAGGGATTGCTCCCTGTGCCCTTGGTCGGGTGGGGGGACCTCTGGGCCCCCGGTGGGCCTGAGGAGGAGTGCCGCAAGGTGTCTGGGCCCCAGTGGGAATAGGGAGGGCTGCCCCAAAGCATCTGGGCCCCCGTGGGACTGGAGAGGGGTGCCCCAGGCCTCTGAGCCCCCAGTGGGAATGGGGAGGGGTTCCCCAAGGCATCTTGGTCCTAGAGGTGGGTGGCCTGGTAGTGGAGCCCCTCACCTGAGCTCTGGGGTGGGTTGAGGGATGTTCTTCAGCCTCTGTCCTGGCCCGGGTCAGGTCAGCAGAGCACAGGTGAGCAACAACCCATTCCTCAGCCTTGGGGCTCTAGCGCTCAGGTTGGTGGACAGCCTGCTGTGATGCAACCATGGCTGGGAAACCCCCCACAACCGAAGGAGCAAGGCTGGGGAGCTGAGCCAGGGTCTCCCACCCTCACCCCATGCTCAGACTGTGGTTCCATCCTTCCTCCCTGCCCCCAGGGTTTCCTGCCCTCAGCCTATCCCCAAGTATCAGGGCTGGCCTGGCCTGGGGTCTTCTGTCCTCACCACAAGCCCAGGTGGTGGAGCTGACTGGTCTGACCATGGGGCCTCCTGTGGTGGTGGGGCCAGCCTGGCACAAGCATGTGATCACCTGCCCTTGCTTAGTTGCCTCAATTGTGAGGCTGGTGGCAGCAGGTAGACATTCTGCTGAACACCACACTATGTTGTGCCTAATATTTATTCTATGCTTGAAATTGTTCTCTTGTGTGTTGGATTGTTTTATATTAAGCAGAGAGTGACTTGAGGTGTAGGGCACAGAAAGATAATGAGGGGGACAGAGATAATTAATTGTATTTACCTTTAAAGTGCATGTTAGTTAATGTTGTGTATATGTCCATAAGTAAAATAATTCTCTAACCCTGAGTAATAGACATTATAACCAATATCCAACCAGATTCCATATTGTCTGTTTGAAACTCCTGCTTAAACATTGTACTCCATTTTGGATACTTGATGAAACCTGGTTTAGGCGTATTGTAGCAGAAAGGCCCAGCCCCCCTCAGAGATAAACAGGCAGAACCCTCTGGCCTGCAGGGGGTGGAGCCAGAGCCGGCCTGTCAATCAGGCTGGAAGTGGAGGTGCGGGACAGGAACAGGAAGTATAAAAAGGGAGGCTGTCAGCTCAGTTGAGCACCAGCTGTTGAAGGGGAAGGCCACACCTTGTCTCGATCCTGACCCCGGGCCGTCCTGTGGGGAAACTGGGCTCTGGCCACCAGACCCGGGCCCACATGTCTGGTGGGGCCCACCTGCAGCCAGGAACTGGGAGCTGTCGCTCAGGTTTGTGTCCACCCCAAACCCACAGAGAGAGTGGCCACCAGCAAAGCAGGTGGGTGCTCCTGAGCTGTACCCTACAGGGCTCCCCAAAGTGCTGCCACCTTCCTGTGACTTGGAGGAGCTGCCCCTGGCTGCTGGGAGCCCTGAGCCTCCACCCGTCTCATGTTACCTGGAGGAGTTGCCATTTATGGAGGAGCTTGATGGACTCCCCGGTTTACCACCACTGGATGAGAGGGAAGGCTTCTATAATCTACCCCTGGTGGATTACCCCGAAGACCCACGAGATGAAGTATGGTGGGAACGTGAAGCCAGGGGTAGCCCAGTGGAGTGCGGGTCTCAGCCTTCACTGGGGAGTCACATCTCAGGGGCACCGTGTTGAGGCTCGGACCTCACTGGCCCTTTGACTGAGGCCTCAGGCCCCACAGAGCCCACCTTGGGGTTGGCATGTTGCGGCTTGGACCCTGCTAACCCCTGTCCAGAGGCCTCAGCCCCTGTTGGGGACCTTGGCTGGGACACAGTGGATCTATGCGACCCAACGCCCATGTTTAAATCTGACCCCTGCCATATGCCACCTCTCGGGTCATAACCCTGAGAGGCCACCTGGTACTTTCCCCACACCTGAGTGACTGAAAATGACCCTGTGAAACTTTTGTCCTGCCAAGAGGCTAAAGACTTGGTGGTCCCACCCCACGAAGGGCTGGGAACCTGAACCAGTCACCCCTCCCCCTCTGGGGTGGGGGTGGGCAGCGTGTTTACACGTATCCTGTGTATGTTCAATTAAATGTGTGAATCAAGGGTGTGTGGTCCCTTCCACACACACACGCGCACACACACAATCTCAATTGCCAGCCTGTCTTGATGACAAACAATTACCATCTAACTGGCTGAACAATGCAGACATCTCTCATAAAAGCAAACAGAAGGATCCACCCCAGAAGGAAAAGAACAAAATACAATCGAGCCTGCAAATGACTGGTGACCAATGATCTCACACAAACCCTGAGGGCAACATGACACAGCAAATCCCATAGACTTACATGAGGGCCAGCAAGTATAAAAGATGGGTAAGAACATGAAAACTGTGGGTCTCATCCTGCAACTGTCATCTTGGAGCATTGGATTCACGATTGACAGAGGCCTGGCTCTATCCTTGTGCCCAGCCCAGCTGGCCACTAGGCTGGCTCAAGCAATACTCGAAAGGACTGGTAATTATATCGTTCCAGCTTGCAGAACTTCTTGTGTGTAGGAGCACACATGTCACTGCTTTTTGTTATCCTTACTTTTTTACAATAAATGTGGCATATTGCTCTGTCCTCCCAACTAAGCTGGGCACAAGGAGGGAGCCAGGTCTCTAGGTCATGAATGTGGTGCTCTAAGATGACAGCTGCAGAATAAGATCCAAAGTTTTAATGTTTTTTTTATACTTGCTGACTCTTGCTGCCTCAAAGCTCCAGTCTGATGATCATTCATCACCAGTCATTTGCAGACATGACACTGAACTTGTATTTTGTTTTTCTCTTTCTGGGGTGGATTCTTCTTCTTGCTTTTCCAAGATTAGTTTGAACTGTTCATCCATTAAAATGGTACCTGCATTTTATCAGGACAGGCTGGTTCCAAGTCATCCCATCACACAGACCCTTCATTCACACATCTTTTTCACACATATTTAAACAAATTACAGTGTAGTATCTAAAAAAGAATTCATCAAGGATATAAAATGAGTTCCAAATTTATGATATAGAGCTTTGTTAAATATTGGTCATAATGTCTATTAAACTGATTTAAATATTTTAGTTATGATATTAAAGAACAGATACAGTGTTGCCTAACAGATGCTTTAAAAGTAAATTTTATTCATTTTATCTCTGTCCCTACATTGTGGCTACAGGAGACTGAGGAAACACTAGCAGACTGGGCCTGGGGAAAAAAAAATTCCTGAGATTTGAGAGTTCTGTTGGGAGATCATGAGTGAGGCTTTACCTACCAATAACATCACTCATAACAAATTTGCAAGAGCTGACATGTCTGCATAAGTTACGTGCTTCTGTTTTGGGTCTGTGTTGAAAAAGCCACAGTGGAATAATTCTGCTTATTTATGTAGCCTTTTAGTAAAAGTTTCAAATATGAAGACTGGATCTTGTGACCACGTCCCAACTAGAAGCCACATCCTTTGCCAGTTTATATAGTTTGGGTTACAATAGAATGACTGACTGAAATGAACCTCAGGAAGGGCATTCTGGATTTAAACTGGTTCCTGTTGATCATCCTCTCCAGTATCAAATTTGCTCAGATAACAAATACCTTCTTTTTCCCATTGTAACCCCACTACCACTCCTCCTCAGATCTGAAAGTAGCTGGGTTCTGTTCTCTCTTTCTCATGCAGCACAGGCCATATTCTGCTTTGAGTCACACTTAGCTTGAGTAGGCCCATGGCCTTCAAATTCAGTGGCTAGTGGCACATTTGCTAGTGGTACCCTGTAACATTCAGTAGGTGGGTATATACAGTTGCACCTGTGCTTTAATTTAGCAAATAATTCTAAAGATGCAAAAAAAAAAAAATGTGAAAATTAAAAAAAGTGGAGGATCCAACGTAGACTCAGGCAGGGTGGGAGTGAGTTGCAGCCTTAGGGAGCCAAGTGAGCAGTGAGCAAAAAGGGGGAACAGCCCAGGGGCAGAGGTTTGTACTGGAAGCCAAGTGAGGTCTATGCACACTCTGGAGAGCCTGTCAAGCTGGGAAGGAGAAATAATGGGGTGAGAAGGGGTTTCAGAGCTTGTGGGGAGGTTAAGTAGGGGGCTTTAAACAAGTAAACGGACCCGTTACATAGAGGATGTATATAGGAATATTTTGTCATTGATGACCAAGAGAGAAAAGAATCCAACACCTTCTATCTAATTGGAGTTTCCTCTGCAGGACAAACAGGAATACAAACAATAAAACTTTTGCCACTAAAGAAAATGAATACCCTGAAAAGCAGACAGCTTTAAGTGAGTGCCATTGTGAGATGGCCACTCTTCAGACTGGAAATACTATTTATTCTACTCTTCAGTTTTGCTCTCGTATGAATTGTGCACAGCATAAGTACACCTATCAGGCAGCATGCCACAAAGTTAACCATCCTTTTTCTGAAAAGTTCCGTGGGGGTGGATGTAGCCATGTTAGTCTAATCTAGTAAAAATAGAAAAGAGTCCTGTGGTACTTTTAAAGAGTAGCACAGTTATTTATCACATGAGCAAAATCCCATTTTGGAAACCATTTTCAAGTGTCTGACAAAATGGGCTTTCACTCACAAAAACTCTAGCAATAAATAAATTTGTTACTCTGTGAAAGTGCCACTAGATGCCTTGCTTGTTTTACATTATCTTCTTGCCATACTTTATTGTGAATTCCTGTTATGTTATCTGCTTTGCATTGGATAGTGTGGTCCCAGCAATGCTGTATTTTTGGTTTGGACTCGCTCTTTCCTGTAAGAGTAGGCTTACTCAGTTTTTGCTGCTATGTCCTCTCAACTTTGTTTCCCCAGGAGGGGGATTAGGGAGTCTGGCAGTAGCTAAGGGCAGGATTGTAGGTATACTGCAGGAGGCTTCTCTGCCTTGTTTTCAGTTCACTTTGTTGTCCTCTCTTTGGCTATTTGCAAGTGAGGCAGAAGGCAGGCAGCCTGGCTGTCTGGCTGCTCTCTGGCAGTTTGGTGTGACCCTGCTCACAGCACTGCACTGGCAGCCCCAGCCAGCCTGCCTGCTTGCCCCATGAGTTCTTCAACTTCCCCTACCTGGGTAGCATACATCTGGAAGCTGGGAGAGGGCCAGAGCCTTTTTAAATTTCCTGCCCTGTGGCATAAGCAGCCCAGCATGGCAAATTGCAGCTGCTGTGCTGGCATTCCTCCACACGTCTGCTCCACAATCTCATGCTGCCACTCAAAGTGGAGGACAAGTATTACAGCAAAGTTCAGGAGAGGTGTGGGCTCTATATTAAAAGCTTGAGAACTGCAGCAGTAGGTGTCTTCAGTGTGGGTGAGCAGGGTGTCATATCACAGCTGGGCACCCAGATGTCTTCCACTTCTCCAGTAACTGGAGAACCTAAAGAAGTTGACTGGATGTCCCAGGGATGGTCTGATCCACCACCCTCCCTCCAACTCCTATTTTCTGATCTTCCTGACACCTGACATTTAGCAACAGAAACCTGTAGAAGATAGGGAATGATAGGTCTTGTCAGAGGAGAAGATTTTTTATATGTCCTCCTAACATGGTCTGTGAGCTTTTAAGAGGAAATTGCTAGCACCTTGATATATTTGAGGGACCACTGGAAGTGAATGATTGCTCATTTTACAGTTTTAATGCAAATGGATATGAAGGACTTGCTGTATCACAACATGGCATGGGGCCTCTGTGTGGTAGGAGAGTGGTACAGAGGCTAAACACTCTGGCCCAGGATAATCCATGGTAATCTACATGGTCAGACTGCATTGGTGCCTAGACAGCTGCTGGCTAGAAACTGACAGCTTCAATTTTAGTCATCAGCTGGCATGGCCCCAGGGAGCATATTTCCTTTCAGAAACATCACATCTGCATGTTTCCAAAATTTCTATTTCACATGAAACTTCCCCACTTCAAAATAATTCGTGTGAATTCCAGTTTCAAGTGGGGCCCAGCATAAGGGTAGGGCCTGTCGGGGGGTGGGGGTGGGGGAATCTGTTGTGGGTGTGGCCTATTGGAGGCAGACCCATGAGAGGGGCAGGGTCTAGCACAGGTGGAGCCTGTGGGCCTCTGCCCCAAGTCTTTTTGCTATCCAGGAACACCCCTGCACAAAGCTTAGTATGAATTTGTAAGAGCCAGTGGTTAGTTCAGACTTCCGTGCTCAGTTTGAACTTTATTTCAAACTAAGCATAGGCAAGACTTGAAGTAATAGTTTGGATTAAAGAAGGGCAAACTAGCCGGTTAGTTTGGATTAACCTTGGGTTTATTTAGTTTAGGCTAGCAAGTCCAAACTCAATTTGTAGATGTAGACATAATCTTTTTGTCACCCAGTTTGAACCAGTCCTTGCAAATCACACCAATGAGTAGTACGTCTCTGGATAATTCACAAACTCCGTGATTGGCCTTAATAATTCTACATGTTTTTGTTTGTTTGTTTTTTCCTTCCTAGAAGGGGCTATAATCCTTCTCCATGAATTAACCCTCATCATAGATAAAGCATTCACAGATTTAGTACAGTGGTTCCCATAGATCCTGACCGAGGATGCAACATCACTGATGGAGAGATGTTCTGAGGACTGGTGAGGACAGCCTTCATGGAAAGGGACCTAGAGAGACTGGAAATATTGTCAGATAACAAAGGGTGCCAAAACAGAGCTGGGTAAAATATTTCTGAAGACACAGATCCAGTGGAAAGGAGAATCTTAGGAAGGAGAAATACCAGGAAGAGTGTTATGGTGTGTTATACACAGCTAAGTGCTGCTTATAGGCTAAGTCTAGACTTAGTGAGCTATTTCAAATTAGTTAATTCAAAATAACTACTTCAATTTTAAATCCAAGTTATTAATTCAAATGAGAGGGTCTTCACTAGACTCTAAGTTCAAATTAAAATAGGCTTCACTAATTCAAGTTAGAGAGCCTACATTAGACTCTTTAACTTGAACTGGGAGAGCCATGGCTCCAGCTCCCAGGCAAGCAGGGAGTCACAGCTCCCTTCTCCCCAGGATCTGCGGCTCCCTGGCAAGAGGGGAGCCTTGGCTCCCTGAGAGAAAGGAGGCTCTAGGGGTCCCTGGACAGGGAAGCCCCGGAGAAGCAGCTGCCAGAGCTCCCCTGTTTAGGGAGTCCCAGAGAAGTGGCCGCTGGGGATCCCCTGACCAGGGAGCTCCAAGAAGTAGCTGCTGGCACTCCCTGGCTAGGAAGTTCCCAGTTGGCAGGACCATTTGCCTGACACCAGGAGCAGAGAACCCCAGCAGGCTCCTTTCCTTGCTGGGGGAAAGGATCCCCCAGATGGCTGATCTCCCAGCTTGTTAGCATGCTGATCTGCCCCTGTCAGCTCCTCTGTGCAGACTCTGGGGACTAAGAGCCCACATGGTGCCTCAAGCAGTTCAGAGACAGGTCGGGCTCTCAGTGGGCTCCTAGTCCCTGCAGCCCCTACAGAGAGGCTGGGGGGAGGCATATTGGCATGCTGGCCATCAGGGAAAGGAGCTCGCTGGGGTTCTCTGCCCCCAGCGGGGAAGTCAGCCCTTTTCCCTAGCTCATTAATTCTAAATAACCTTTCTCCATGGCTAAAATAGGGATATTTTGAATTAATAACTTCAAATTACAAATTAATTTGAAATAAAAACAGGTTTTATTATATCAAATTAGCACTTTCTTAATTCAGATTAAGGAACTGCTTAATTCAATATAATATACGTGCTTGGCTCAGGAATAAGGTTTTTTGTTGTTGTTGTTGTTGTTGTTGTTGTTGTTTGTTTTGTTTTTTTGTTTTTAAATTAAGCCTCCTACTTTGAAATAACATGTAAGGGTAGACATACCCACAGAGAATTTTGTAGTTATTAAACCCTGAACAAGTATCTGTCACCAGCACTTTGGAAAGAAGATTGCCATTAACAAGGAAACAACAATCAGTTTTACATTAGGAAAATGACCATAATGAGGTCTTATGTGTCAGAGCTTTAGAAAGTCAGTTGCAGGGGGCAGGAAAGAGGTGTGCCCTCTCTTCTGCCTCTACATGGTTCAGCTATGGGTGTCCTCTTCTGTAACATCAGGCATTGGCCACAGATGGAGATGGAAGCCTGGATGAGCTGGACCCATATCTGAACGGTACAGAGATTAATTTTTCATGGAGTATGTTTAACCAGAGCTGGGCCTGCCATAAAGGTGAACTAGGCAGTCGTATAGGTTGCCAGTGGTTGAGGGGCACCAAATTGGACAGAATAGATACTTTTATTTATTTGAAAAAAAATATTAATTTTTTATCTCTTACAAAATGTGGGGGGCACCAAAGCCACTATCTACCTAGGGTCCCAAAAACCCTTGTGCTGGCACTGCATTTAACTGATTATGCCACCTAAGGCTCCACGGATCAACACAGTGGGATGGAGTAAGCAGGCAGTGGAGATCCACTCAGTTGATCCTGAAAGTGCTCTCCATTCAATGCAGCAACTCTAGCCTCACCAAAAGAGTAACACTGCATTGATTGAAAGACATTTACTGTTGTTGCAGTTTAGTGAAGGTGCCATGGTAAGGGAACATAAATAAGTTGCTAGAAAATATGTAAACTATGTACAGTAGAATACACATCTCCCGTAAACAGCATGACATTATAGACCAGGCTGTAAATGTCTGGCTGGTGTGTCTTTTCCACATAGATCTTTTCAGGATCAAGCTGATCCCCAGAGTTAGGTTCAGGAACATTTTTTCCTAGGTCAGGCTGGCTAAAAGGACTCATGGGATTTTATCTTCCTCTGAACCATGAAGCATGGATTGCCTGTCAGGATCATGTAGGCATCTCTCACTTAATCAGTTCCCTGCTTTTGTAAAGTCACTGGGCCCTGCATGTGGAACCTTGGTGTAGAAGTCAGGGTTGTCTAGTCTGCCTGGAAGGTGCCTCCTGCTGTTCTTTCGTGGGAATTGTTCTGGTCTAGATCCCCCTCCAGGCAGTGGGCTCCTGGTCTCCTTTTCATGAGGGTCCTGTCTGGGAAAACTTCTGGTTCTAGCCCAAAGTCTATAGCCCCCAGGCAGGGCAGGCAGGCACAGAGTCTATAGTCCCCAGCAGGGGTTAGAAGCTGGCCCACAGGGGCAAGCACACCGCAGATGCCTTTGAGCAGCTAATGCACAATGGTCAATCACTCTGGGCAGTTAGGTAAGGACAGGTGGTGAGGAGGGGGGCGGAGGCCCACCCACTCCACTGGGTCACAGCCCACGGCCCTACCAGTGACTCCGAGACCAGTCACTGGGCCTGTGGGGCTCCTGCTGCAATGTGCTGGCATGAGCAGTTGGACAGCAACCCACTCTCCTGGGACTACTTTCTCCCACTGCAGGGTTCAGGTACCTGGTTCCACAGTGGGTAGCACATCTTAGTATTCCCTGGCTAGACGGTCTGCAGGATCCCACCAAAACCCTCTATGTCCATGTGGTCTTGGAATTCTTCTGACTCATCAGCGAGGGGTAGCTCCTCCAGTTTCTGGAGTCCATACACCACTGGTGGCTCCTCCTCAGCTGATGGAAGCTCCTCTAGGTCGCAGGGACCTTAGGTCTCAAGATCCTCTCCTTCCCCGAGCTCCAGATCAGCCTCTCTGCAGGGTAGCCACTCGTGGGTTCGGTGGGCTTTGGAGCACACTCCCCAGTCTGCAGCCTTGGGGTTCCCTTCCCAGCTGCTAGGCCTGGGGAGACTGGGTGGGCCATAGAGTGAACTGCCCCTGGAGGCTGGGTCAGCCGTCAGGTCTGGACCCAGTCATTTCTGGCTCACTACCTCCAGGCAGGCACGTCCTTCCCATTTGTCAAGGCAGCCCCAACTGAGCTCCCAGCCTGGGCTTTTCTACTTCCCCTTCCTGCCCAGGCCCTGCAACTTTATTTCCCAGGCCTGGGTGTGATGGAGACCCCTGACAAGCCTCCTGGATCCCCTCTGTCCACAGCCAGTCAGGTCTCTGCCATGGTGGAGTCTCCTCCCATCCAGCACCTCGGGTCTCCACGTTCCGTGCAGCCAGCCCCCAACTCCAGGCTCAGAGGGTCAGATCCTTGCTCTGTCTGGTCTCCCTTGGAGGGGATTTCCTCCCCCCAGGAGGGTCCCAGCCGTCCCAATCAGCAGCAACTCTCAGCCAGTGTGGCAATCAGAGGGTTTATTAGCAAACCAGTTCATACAGCAGCAAGGACAGTTGGTATCAGCATCCTCAGAACAACCAGAAGTGAAACCCCCAGGGGATTAGGGCTACACCCCAGGGCAGGGTCCTGTCTCTTGGACCCCCATTTTCCCTCTTCCCCCTCCGGTCCTTTGTTCCCCTCCTAGCTCTGCCCACCTCTCTGCCCCCTGGTCCAACCAGTTGAATCCAGTGTGACCAGCGGCGGGGTGCCAGGTACAGGCTCCCTAAACACTACCCCCCTGCCCCCTAGTGGCTCTACCTCATATCACCCACCTGTGTCCCATCACCCAAATAGAAAAGATAGAGGATCAACACCCGTGTCTTCCCTGACTAATCTAGCAGAGGGTTCCCACTTCTCCACACCTCTCCCCCTTTGGAGACTGAACCGAGCAGGGTCACCTCAACCGGTGACCTGGGGAAGTTCTGGCCCACCTCTCCGGGAGAGGGCATCCGCTATCACGTTCGCACTCCCCTTAACATGGATCACCTCCATATCGTAATCCTGGAGAATTAACCTCCACCTCGTAAGCTTGGCATTAGCACCCTTCATCTGTTGTAACCAAGTTAGCGGAGAGTGATCTGTGTACACTGTGAAATGGCGGCCCAACAGGTAAGGCTGCAATTTCCTAAGAGCCCAGACCATGGCCAGGCACTCCTTTTCGATGACCGCATAATTTTGCTCCCGGGGCAACAACTTCCTGCTCAGATACGCAACTGGACGTTTCACTCCTTCATCATCGGCTTGCATCAGGACCGCTCCTAGACCAGTGTCTGAAGCATCGGTGAACACTGCGAACGGTTTGTCGAAATCAGGGTTCACCAGGATCGGGTCCTGGGTCAATGTCTTCTTTAGGGTATCAAAAGCCTGCTGGCACGACTCTGTCCAAACCACTTTGTCTGATCTCCCTTTCTTACAGAGCTCAGTGATAAGTGCAGCTATAGTGCTGAAGTGAGGCACAAACCTTCTGTAGTATCCAGCCATCCCAATAAAGGCCTGGACCTGTTTCTTAGTTTGGGGGACAGGCCAGTCTCTGACTACTTCCACCTTGGCTGGCTCAGGTTTCAGGTGCCCACTTCCCACCTTGTGGCCCAAATAAGTGACCTCAGCCATCCCCACCTTACATTTCTCTGCTTTCACTGTCAGCCCTGCCTCTTTCAGTCGTTCCAGGACTCTCTTCACTTGGGATATGTGGTCTTCCCAGGTCTGACTAAAGATGCATATGTCATCAATGTAGGCTAGAGCAAAGTCCTCCATCCCCTTCAGTAATTGATCCACCAAGCGCTGAAAGGTGGCAGGCGCCCCCTTGAGACCGAAAGGTAAGACTGGGAATTCAAACAGCCAAATAGGTGTGATGAAAGCTGACTTCTGTCTATCTTCGGGGCCCAGTGGTATCTGCCAATACCCTTTGGTGAGATCCACAGTAGTGAGATACCGGGCCGCCCCCAACTTGTCTAGAATCTCATCCGTTCGAGGCATGGGGTACGCATCCGACACCGTGACGGTGTTTAGTTTGCGATAGTCCACACAGAACCGGATCGAGCCATCTTTCTTGGGTACCAGAACCATGGGGGAAGCCCATGGACTGGTGGATGGTTGAATGACTCCCAAGGCCAACATGTCCTGAACCTCCCTCTCTACATCTCGGGCAACCTTCCCAGTGATTCTAAATGGGGAACATTTTATGGGGGCCGTCATCCCGGTGTCTATGCGGTGTATAGCCAGGTTAGTGAGTCCCGGCTGGTTAGAGAACAGTGACTTGTAGGATTCCAGCACCATGCTAATCTCGTCCCTTTGCGCTCGGGTCAGTTGGTTGGACAGGGGAATCGAATTCAGGGGTGATTCATTCTCCATCCCAGTGGTGGGGCTTATCAAGGGGTCTTCTCCTGGACCCTCCCATTGCCCACATACAGTCAGTACCAGCGCCTCTCGGTCAAAGTAAGGTTTCATCATGTTGACATAGAATCATAGGGTTGGAAGGGACCCCACGAGGTCATCTAGTCCAACCCCCTGCCAAAAAAAGCAGGACTACTTCCATTAGATCATCCCAGTCAGTGTTTTGTCCAGCTGGGACTTGAACACCTCCAGAGATGGAGATTCCACCACCTCCCTAGGCAACTTATTCCAATGCTTCACCACTCACCTAGTAAGGAAGTTTTTCCTAATATCCAGCCTGGACCGCCCCAGCTGTAACTTGAAACCATTGGTTCTCGTTCTGCCCTCTGTTACTACCGAGAACAGTCGAGCTCCCTCCCCCTTGGAGCAACCCTTCAAATAGTTGAAGGTTGCTATCAAATCCCCCCTCAGTCTTCTCTTCTGCAGGCTAAATAAGCCTAGTTCCTTCAGTCTTTCTTCGTAGGGCTTGTGCTCCAGCCCTTTGATCATTTTGGTTGCCCTCCTCTGGACTCTCTCTAATTTGTCCATGTCCTTTTTGTAGTGGGGAGCCCAAAACTGGACACAGTATTCCAGATGTGGCCTCACTAGTGCAGAATAGAGGGGAATGATCACATCCCTTGATCTGCTGGTAACACTTCTTCTGATGCAGCCCAGTATGCCATTGGCCTTTTTGGCAGCAAGAGCACACTGCTGACTCATATCCAGCTTCCCATCCACCATGACTCCCAAGTCCTTTTCTCCAGTGCTGCTATTTAGCTGATCACTCCCCAGCCTGTAGCAGTACATGGGGTTTTTTCGTCCCAAGTGCAGGATTTTACACTTATCCTTGTTGAACCTCATGAGATTCCTCTTGGCCCACTGCTCCAATTTGTCTAGGTCTCCCTGAATCCTGTCCCTGCCCTCTAGGGTGTCTACCGTTCCCCCCAGTTTGGTATCATCTGCAAACTTACTAAGTGTGCAATCTATCCCATCATCCAGATCATTAATGAAAACATTGAACAGAACTGGCCCCAGGACCGACCCCTGGGGCACACCACTCGTTACTGCCCGCCAACTTGACATGGAGCCATTGATTCCTACACGCTGAAACCGTTGTTCTAGCCAGTTTTCTATCCACCTTACAGTCCATGCATCTAACCCATACTTCCTTAATTTGCCAATGAGAATGCTGTGGGAAACCGTATCAAAAGCCTTGCTAAAGTCAAGGTATATCACATCAACGGTTCTTCCCGCATCCACAAATCCAGTCATTTCATCATAGAAGGCGATGAGGTTGGTCAGGCATGATTTACCCTTGGTGAATCCATGCTGACTGTTCCTGATTACTCTATTTTCCTCCAAGTGTTTCAGGATGGATTCTTTGAGAAGCTCCTCCATGATTTTTCCAGGGATTGAGGTGAGGCTGACAGGTCTGTAATTCCCAGGATCCTCCTTTTTCCCTTTCTTGAAGATAGGTACTATATTTGCTTTTTTCCAGTCCTCTGGCACCTCCCCTGTTCGCCACGAGTTTTCAAAGATAATGGCCAATGGTACTGCTATCTCATCAGCCAGCTCCTTCAGCACCCTTGGATGCAGTTCATCCAGCCCCATGGACTTGTGCACATCTAGTTTCTTTAAGCAGTCCCTAACCTGACCTACTGTCACCAAGGGCCTCTCTTCTTCTCCCCAGTCTACCGTACCTAGTGTAGTGGGCTGGGAGCTGACCCTGCTTGTGAAAACTGAAGTAAAAAAAGCATTGAGCACTTCAGCTTTTTCCTCATCCTCTGTCACGAGGATGCCTGCCCCATTCAGTAATGGACCTACACTATCCCTGATCCTCTTCTTGTTATTGATATACTTGTAGAACCCCTTCCTGTTATCCTTCACATCCCTTGCTAGTCGCAACTCTATTTGTCCTTTGGCCTTTCTGATTTTATCCCTGCAGTCCCGAGCAATGTCTTTATATGCCTCCTTAGTCATCTGTCCTAGCTTCCACTTCCTGTAAGCGTCCTTTTTATGCTTCAGCTCAGTGCAGAGCTCTCTGTTAAGCCACAGTGGGCGCCTTCCACATTTGCTGCGCTTTCTCCTTATTGGAATTGTATCTTCCTGTGCCCTTAGCAGGACATGGTACACCCTTTGTTTGCGTGTCCGACTGGATAGTTCCACCACATAGCTCATGTCGCTCAGTTGTTTGATGACCTTGAAGGGTCCCTCCCAGGCAGCTTGGAGCTTGTTCCTTCACACTGGGATAAGAACCATCACCTGATCCCCAACCCCATAGGATCGGGCCCGGGCACTGCAATCATACCAAACCTTCTGCTTTCTCTGGGCCTGTGTTACGTTCTCCCGGGCCAAGCCCATAAGTTCAATGAGTTTCTCCCGGAAATCTAGCACGTACTCCACCACTGACTCCCCAGTGGAAGATGCCTTCCCCTCCCATTCATCTCTGACCAAGTCCAGAGGACCCTGGACTCTTCTCCCATATAGCAGTTCGAACGGAGAGAAGCCGGTGGACTACTGAGGCACCTCCTGGTATGCAAACAAGCAGGTGGGGTAAGTATTTGTCCCAGTCCTGCGGGTATTGGGCCATAAAAGTCTTCAGCATCTGTTTCAGAGTCCCGTTGAAGCTTTCCACCAGCCCATTAGTCTGAGGATGGTAGGCTGATGCCCAGGTGTGCTGGACCCCGCACTTCTCCCATAGACACTGCATGAGGGCTGACATAAAGTTAGATCCCTGGTCTGTGAGGACCTCCTTTGGGAACCCCACCCTGCTGAAAATGGCTATCAGAGCATCTGCCACTTTGTCAGCTTCTATAGACGCTAGGGGGGTGGCCTCCGGGTACCGGGTAGCAAAGTCTACCACCACTAAAATATATTTTTTCCCTGACTGGGTGGCCTTGCCTAGTGGCCCGACTATGTCCATCGCCACCTTCTGAAAAGGCTCTTCTATGACAGGTAGGGGCCTCAGTTTGGCCTTACCCTTGTCTCGGGCCTTCCCCACCCTCTGGCAAGTGTCACATGACTGGCAATATCTCTTGACTGCATCAAAAATTCCCGGCCAGTTAAAGTTCTGCAACAACCACTGTTGAGTGCGTTTAATTCCCTGGTGTCCCGAGAGTGGAATATCATGGGCCAAGTATAACAGTCGGTGACGATATCTGTGTGGGACCACCAGTTGTCGCCGGATCTCCCATGGCTCTGTTCTCACCACCGGGGTCCACTCCCGGTATAAGAACCCTTTCTCCCACAGGAATTTTTCCTTGTGGCCTTCTGTAAGATGTTCCTCGGCCTCAAGGTCAGCAAGGGCCCTCAACCTTGCTAGTGAGGGGTCCCCCTGCAGAGCCTTCTGAAACTCGACCGTTGGGGACACGGCTGAAATCTGTTTCCCATCCAGAATGGGACCTTCCTCCTCGCATCTTCCTGGCCCCAACAGTCTCCTTCCTCTTTCCCCGACATCCCCCAAGGTTGTCTCTTGGACCCCCATTTTCCCTCTTCCCCCTCCGGTCCTTTGTTCCCCTCCTAGCTCTGCCCACCTCTCCGCCCCCTGGTCCAACCAGTTGAATCCAGTGTGACCAGCGGGGGGGTCCCAGGTACAGGCTCCCTAAACACTACCCCCCTGCCCCCTAGTGGCTCTACCTCATATCACCCACCTGTGTCCCATCACCCAAATAGAAAAGATAGAGGATCAACACCCGTGTCTTCCCTGACTAATCTAGCAGAGGGTTCCCACTTCTCCACACCGGGTCCTACAGTTCCCCAGTCTGAGTGGAGTGGGGGGCGGGGTTTGGACTTCTTCAGGCCCAGGGTCTGAGGGCACCGAGAGCTCCTTGCTACACTTGATCTCCTGTTCTCTGTCTGCAACACATAACAGCTTATTCTCCTGAAGACTGCAACATTTTAGCACGACTGCCAGCTGTTGACAGCAGAATCTGCCCCACAGCCCTGCTGGGGACCCAGAGCTGGGCTGCCAGGCGGTCACAGCAGGATCCGTCCTAAACACCTGCCAGGCACTTGTGGCTGGGCTGCCAGCTAGAGCTGGAAAAAGCTCAGTCCACACCTGTCTGGGGAGCCGGGTCCGGGTTGCCAGTGGCAGGATCCAACCCCAGCCAAGGACTCAGGGCTGCAGGAACCCAACCCAGCCCTGGCCCTGACCAAGGACATGGGGACCAGATCAGGCCAAGTGGGAGGACTGGGGCCAGGGAACAGGGCCCAGGCAACAAGAGGCAAAGACTGGACACTGAGCTCAGACCTGGCCACAAACCTTTTTTTTTGGGGGGGGGGCAGCAGTGCACCTGTGCTTTAGTCTAACTGAGTGCTTGGGCTCAAACATGGAAGTAGCTGAGTGAAACGTCATGTTTACTATTATACTGAATGTCAGATTAGATGATCTACTGGCCTTAATCTCTTGGGGGCGGGGGGGAGGTGTTGTCACTATTTGTATATGAATGCAAACACCACCCTGGGGGAAGAAATAATGAATCTACCTCAAAGGAAAGTAACCAAGAATAAGGGATTAAGATTAAAACCTGAAAATTTAGGCTTAATGTTCAAAAAAAAAAAAAAATCCTGGTAATGAGGTAGCCCTTGGAGCCATCATGAAAGCTATGTGGTGAAAAGAAACATCCTCCCGGTCACTTGCAACATTTAAATCTAATGTGGACAGAGCTGTGGGAATGTGCCGTATGGACCAGTCATGTGCTAGCCCTGGGAGACTTGTGAATGATCTCATGGTGTTTCCCATCTCTGGATGCAATGATCTTGTGCAAACACTGCTCTTTGTTTTCAGGTTCCACGATCCCCTTGGATACTTTCTCTGATGCTGTGTACAAGGAGACAGTATATCCTGAATAGGGAGAAACAGGAGATGTTTGTTCTTTCAGGTCTGTTCTTCTCAATGCAGCAGCAAACAAATATATGACACTTTCCATTCTAATGCCCCTAACTAGAGATAAATCTCTGCAGCTCCATCCCTGTGAGCTGGTGACTGGAGATGGGGGAAATTTTTGGTTTAAAAAAAAAAAAAAGGTAGTTGAATCTAATATAACAAGCAACCGCCAACCTGTGTGCCATGAGTGGCACGCAAGCTGACTTTGAGCAGCTTGTGAAACCCTTGTCCACATCATTGAAAGTGCTGCCCATGACACCAAAACCACCCTGGGTGCTCACTGTTTTCATCAGTGATGCTGGCATGGCTTGGCAGTGTTGCCAAAAGTGCTGGTTATAGCACTTTTCCTTGGTAGGAGGGGCACTGTGCTCTTGAAGCACCTCCAAAATGGTGGGTTACTCACCAGTAACAGTCCTCCTTTGAGATGGGCTGCTCATTCAGTAATAGGTGTCTCTGTGCCGGAGCGTGGATTGGTCAGAAAACCTTTTGTCCTAGCCTGTCAGAGGGCAGGCGGCCTCTGCCCCTCGTGCCACCCGTGGCTATATATACGGCTGCCTCCCGACCCTTCCTCAGAGTCACCAACTCCAGCTGCAGGGATGGAAGAGAGGGACCTGAATGGATCCGAGCAGCCCATCTCGAAGAAGGATGGTTACTGGTGAGTAACCTACTGTTCATCTTCAAACACTGCTCGGATGCATTCAGTAATAGGTGACTACTAGCCGTGCTAATGGATGGCAGGTGGAGTTAGGTCTTCCACCTTCAGCACAGCAAACAAGATTCTAGTGAGAGCCAAGAGATGAACTAGGCTCTGGACGTGGCACAGGAGAATCAACAACTGAGGGCCAACCCAAAGTCGGGGCAGGGCCAAATGCACCGAGACATATGAGTGTGGGCAGGATGGACCAAGGTCACTGTAACGAGGATGAAGAACGCAACATAGAAACATAGAAGGTTGCATTTGGATGCTCCACATAAGTGGCAGAACACAAGGTATGAAGACCAGAAGATAAGTGTCTGGCCATAGGACCTTCCAGCGTGAGCGCGACAGGAAATGCTGGAGGCCAACAAGTACGGGGTTAGCCATAGTGGCTGTGGCCTGCACAGGAAACAACAGAAGGGGTGAACAGTATCCCATGGACTGAGCACCTCAAGGCCAGAGCTGGGATCCAAGGAGTCGAGCTAGGATCCAAAGAGTCACAGTCTCGCCTGGGCGGCTACTGGCTGCACAGGTAGCTGCGGGAGGGATGAACCTTATCCCCTGGACTGGGCACGACCAGTCCTAGTGGAGTCTGGTCGATGAAATTACGTAATTGCGTTGGGGAAAGGGGATCCCCGAGAACGGTCTGGCAAGACACTTCAAGCATGTACACTGAAAGCCAAAGCCAAAAGTGGTGCGGTGGGTGGCACAGGACATGCCGGCTACAGGATCGCAAGTTAGTATGCAAAGTGCACGCTTCCAACCGAGTATGGTACCAAACCCCAGGTTTCTAGCTGGAGGGGTACTCCAGGACACTAGCACCCACAAGGCATCATAATGGCCTGAGGCAGTGCTAATGGTTTTCGTACCTAGAAGAGCCTTGGTAGCATGAGAACTTGCAGAGAGAGAGAGAGCCCGCTTTTTGGCCTGTAATCAAGGATTGTAGGCAAAAGGGGGAAGGGAAGGTGGGAACAATGCCAGCTACTGATTGGCCACCCAGTCGAGGTGGCCAAAGGGCTTGTAGAGGTGCCGTATTAGGGATATGGTCTCACATGTCTAGGGCACCACCAAAAGAATAGTGCCACCGCTACATTGCACCAGCATGAGCATCAGGGGGAAAGACATGTTGATGCAGAGCTAACCCCCAAAAATATGGTTGCCAGGGGAAGGAGAGGTCATCTTCTGACCACCTAGGAAGTGAAGCTGCCTGCAGAGAATCAACCGTGGTATCACAGAGGTACCTTAAGTTTAGAGAACTCAATGTGGAGGGTTATCACCAGTCGGGGAACCGGATGGCATTCCTTGTGGGGGGTACAAGCCTCTGAATTTGAGTATTTCAGAAAACAGGAACTCTAACCTGTTTTCCTCTATCTTTTACACATATAAGCAACATATATAATCTGGTCCCTCGAGGAAGTGAGGGAAACAACGGTCCAGGTAAGGCCATCACCAACATCTCATGGAGGTGACCCCATGGCTGAACTGTAGCTACCCAAGCAGATATAGCAGGTCGATGCACACCCAAGGGGAAGTGCCCTCTGCCAGGGTACGTGTGTCCAAAAGGCAGGAAGGCTGGGGGGGGGGGGGCAGTTACAAGTAACTCGGTGGAGGAGCCTCCATGCTTGGAGTGTGGTCTTCTGCCCAGTTATGACGGGGGACTGATGCCGTGAAGGTGGACGCTGATGTGGAAGGCCCAAGATAAGGTATCCCCCTGCTGTTCCCCCTCCATGGGAAAGGCAACATTGGCGCAGTCCCTTTAGGTTCCCTGATCTGGAAGGTTCCAAGTGAGGTACACTAGGTCTCTGCTTCGCGAGTGAAGGGGGTGGGGAGGATAGGAGAAGATATGAGGAGGGCTGACCACTGCTTCTGGTAGGGTGGGCCTAGGATGAGGACTCCTAGGACAGGTGTCCTGATAGCAACTAAGGTTGCCTGCAAAGGAAGGGGCTGTTATGGAGCCTCAGCTTCTGTGAAGAAGGGGGGTATAGGGTGGCAGGGGTTGGACTGCTCTGCCTTGGCCTTCCCCCACGAGCATGCGGACACATCCTGCTTGACGGGTAGGGTAGTAGAGGTTCTCGTCAAGCCGAGGTGTCGAGAGCCCCAGTAGAGGTGACTACCCAGTGTGCCGACAGTATGCTAGCAAGGGTGTTGCCCCCCCCCCCCCCCGACCCAGAATCAAGAATGGAACCTACCTGATGTAGGAAATCTGGGTAAACAGGAGTGGTTCTGCATCCAGTTATATGCCATGCATGCATGTGTTGGAGCCAATGCAGCAGTGACTGGGGCTATTATGAGACGTGCTTCTCATCCCTGGCAAGACCCATCCTGACGCGAACAGCACAGGGGCTGATAGTCGAAGGGTACCTGAGGAAAGAGGGAGGGGAGGAGAAGGGTGGGGCATATTCACCATAAGTGCCTGAAGTAGCAGCTGCTGAGGATGTGTAGGGGTGGACCCCGATACCAATGTACCAATGGTGCAGAGGGGTTTGTTTGGCATGGCCCATGTTCGCCCAAGAGCGGGGAGAGTGCAAGGCCAGAATTAGTGCACCCATGGTCATGGTAGCAAGGGAGGAAAGCTGGTCTCAATCAAACCCATTCCCCTCCCCCCCAAAGGGAGGGAGAGGGCATCAGCTGTTCACTGTGATGATGCACTAAGGTCTTATTGCATCCCAGATGTCTCAAGAATAGGGTGGCAGACAATTGGGCAGGCACCTTCCTTGCAGGTGAGAAAGGGAAGGGTGTCAGCACCCTGGCAGCAGGATGATGGTGGTGGAAGGGAAAAATTCTGCTGGGTTCCCATGATGATGTAGATGAGTGGGAATTTGGGGGGGTGTCGCCCCAAGAGGCTTATGTGGGAGGGGTGGGCCCAGGAGGGAGGAGGCAAAAGTATTTGGCTTCTCCCCTGGAGTCTCGAGCGGTGCTCACCACAGATAAGGTTTCCCTGAGGAACAGGGCGTCCCCTCCAAAAGGCAGGTCAAGGACCACCTGCTGTGCCTTAGGGGGCACTCTAGCCTCCCTGAGCCAGGCCACTCAGCGGATGGATACTGCCGAGGCCATAGTGCGGGCGGCTGTGTCCACCGCATCACGGACCAAGAGGAGGAAGTCTTGGGAGATTATGTTACCTTCCTCTAGAAAGGCATCATACCCCTCTCTGGCCTCTGGTGGGAGCAAGCATTGGAATTTTGCAACTGCCTCCCACACATCCAGCAAATATGTGCTGGTTATGGCTTGGTTGTTTGCCACTCATAGTTGAAAGGCCAAGGAGGAGTAGACCTTACGGCCCAAGAGGTCCAGTTCCCTCACTTCCCTAGAAGATGGGAGGGGGTTCCTAGGGGGCTCCCCTGGGCCTAGTGTCATCTGCACCACATCCCTCGGGGGGACCAGGTGATCAGTGAGGGACAGGAAGTCCGATTCGGGGACCCAGTATTTAATGCTCGTGTGTCCAAAACCGGGGCAGTAGAGCTTGTACTCTGCCACCGGGAAGATGTGAGGTCCCAGATGCTCGGGTGGAGTGGGACTGTCAGGGGTTTGCCAAGGCAAAGGCTGGCCCAAAGAGGGTATCTGGAGGGGGACCCAAGAGCTGCACCTCCATTCCTAAATGGATCATAGCCCGGCGCAACAAGTCAAAGCATGCCGACAGATTACCTGTATAGGACTCCGGGGCCAGGGACAGAGCGGTACCGGGAGCTCGTCATGATGGAGAGGGAGTCTTCTGGGGGGACCATTCCTGTGAGTGGAAGTGGAATGGCGATGGTGCCAAAGTCACTTAGAGCCCCTCGATGGGCCTTCCTCCAGGCTGGAAGTGGGGGAAGGAGATCGAGACTCCAGGTGCGGTACTGGTGATGGCAAGGTGATATGTTGCCGTGTAGATGGCCCTACAGTACTGGGCCCCAATGGAGTGGAAGATGGGGGGGCTTTACACCGAGGGAAAGCGGCACCCATGATAGATCCAGGCCTTAGACATAAAGGCTGCTTTGCCCGTTCTAGCTGGGACTGGGGCAGGTTGCGTGGGGAGTAGGAGGAGGGCTTGAGCAGCCTCCACCACTTTGGGGGTGGATGGCAAGAAGAGCGACTCCACACGGCCCCAGGGCAAGTCCTCGCCTGAGGAAGGGGGACTGCCTGGCTGGGAGGACTCCTGCTTCTGTGGTACTGGGCTATAGTGAGCCTGCGGTGCCGAGGGTGACTGCGGTCAGTGCAAGGGTGAACTTGGCACCAGTGAGGCTGGGCTGTATGGGGCCAACGGTGCCAGAGATGCCAGTGAACAGTGCCAGGGTGATCTGGGTACCAGCCATACCAAACTGTGCTGCCAGGGTAAGCCGGGTACCGGCAGTACTGGGCTGTCCCGAGGGCGACCTCGAGCAGTGCCGGGGTGCCACATTGGCACCAAAGTGCCAGAGTCAGCACTGAGGTTGTGTGGCGGTGGCTACCAGTGTTACAGTGCCATGTAGGCGCTGGTGCCGAGCTGGGTCTCGGCGCCGGGCAGGAACACAAAGCCTCGGGTGGAGAGTGCTGAGCCTGCTCGGAGGCTAGGGCACATTGCTGTTGTTCCCTCTCCTTGATGGTCCGAGTTTTAAAGGAGAGACACAGGGAACAGGCTGAGACCATGTGGTCGTTGCCCAGGCACCTGAGGCACTTCCTGTGGGAATCATCCTGGGTGAAGGCCTTGCCACACTCAGAGCAGGGTTTGAACCCTGGTGTGATCGAATGATGTTCTGGCCTGATGGTGGAAGGCTCCTGTGGTGGAACTAGGTCCACAAAGAGGTGCTCCCAGTTGGGCGAAAAGCTCATAAACGGAAGACAGGCTGCTTGTGTTCGCAAGGAGCAGACATTCCAGATCCAATGAGCAAGGCAGAAGAAATGAAACTGAAGAGGGGTCGGGAGGCGGCAGTATATATAGTCACAGTGTGGCACGAGGGGCGGAGGCCGCCTGCCCTCTCCTGACAGGCTAGGACAAAAGTTTTCTGGCCACTCTGGCACAGAGACATCTATTACTGAATGCACCCAAGCAGAGCTCGAAGAAGAAACATCTCTCTTACACGTTCTTACTGTGGCAGCAGACACAGTTGTTTGTTACACACCAGCACTGAAATTGTTGGAGGTGTTTGTTTCTGTCTGCAGAGGGGGCTTCCAGCACTGGGAGAGTGTTGGGGAGGTGAGTTGGGGGATGGAAAAGTTGCCTTGTAATTGTTGTATATGTTTTAGGGACCACTGAAGCTTTATGAAGGGAGAGGCACTCACAAAGGGCACTGTTGTTATTATCCACCAGTTATTGTCTAGCAGAAAAAAGATGTTGCTCAAGAGTTCTGTTCAGCTCCCACCTCACTAGCAGGCAGTTCATTTGTAACTTTGTTTTTCCTGACAAACACCACCAAGTTTATTGTTTCTACTGACTGACTACGCACATTCCTCATCACACAATACCAATGTCTTACTTTCCTGGGAATGATCACTGGATCCTGTGAAAGACTAAATATAAGCTGTGGGATTCTGGAACCACTCCCAGAGAAAATTGTGACATCAATAATGAATGGCAACCACTCAAGTTAAAAAGGGCCACCTTGGACACTGAACTAAAATTGGTCATCTACAACTTGAAATGGCCACACTGGGAAATAAAGCACCTTAAGCCATGGCATTCTTATTCAGAAAGACCTTCTTGTTATCTGGAAGGAAATAATGTTGATGACCTGTGAATTAATAGGCTGTTTTCTTGATAGTCTGTGCCAACAAGATCACTCCTTGCGCATGCTTTGCCCAAGAGCAAGACATAGAATGAAATTGTAACTGAGCTGAGGGCACTTGCCTCCTGAGTGCCATCTGTCATTGTTTGGAGATTTCAGTTTTCATAAAGGAAATCAGTGAGGGCATCTCTGCCTATGTTGCCAAGCTGCACTGCATCCCTAAACATTGTAACTTTAGACTTTGGCTGCCAGATTTATTTTACTTTTACTTTTTACTTTTACTTATTTTATTTTATTTTATTGTGACATTCATCATCATTCAGGAAAAGGCTTTGGCCACCAAATCAGCATCTTTGCACACAAGGGAAATGTATGTTGTGGAAACCAATGTAAACACTGTCCATCACAATCAGAAAAATGATCACCATTGACAAACTCAGAAAAATAATGGGAATTCAATGACATTAATGTCGTCAGACAAGACTAATCATCCAAACATCTGTTCAGGCTAATGAGGACGGCATAAAATCTCTGCTTAGCCTAGAGGTAAATTTAACTCTACGTATCTTTAAAAGTTGTGAATGCCCACTTGAATCAAGTGCTCACTCTCTGCACAGGGTGAATTTCACCCAAATTGAACAATACATCATTGGATATTGGATAGATTATTTTCTAATATGAATAGTACAAACTGTATTTTCATTCCTTAAATTGCAATAAATAAAACTTATTAAAATATATTTTGTATTTTTCATGATTTTTTTTTTTTTAAGAATCAGATAGGAGCTTAGTTTCTTTCTGTTGCCTTTAAACATATCTCTTTTCATTTTAATGCTTAAAGTATTTGTGTATTATTCATGGGACATTAATGGCAACTTTCTCTAGCTACATTTAACATCTATAGATTCCCATACTCATTGATCAAAATTCCCATATCCACTGTAAACTCAAAGGCTATGTCCCCACTTAGGCAGTTAAATCAATTTAATGAACTGATATAGAAAATCATTAACTCAATTTAACTTAAATCAATTTTACAGGTCCCCACTAAAACCTGAAATCGAACTAGCATGTCCAAGGTCAGGACGTTTAGGAGGGTTCTGGGGCCCCCCAAATTATACCTTAACCCCTGGCAGTGGGTGTATGTCCTCTTGCTGCTTGACGGACAGTCCCCCAGCAAGCACCCCTGGTCCCAGTTGCTATACCAAGAGCCACTGTCTACAGAGATTGGGACCCACTCCCAACCACCACACACTCAAGTCCATCCATTTAACAAAGAAATGGATTGTGTTCAACCTTTTTCACTCACACCCTCTAAAGATAACAGCTTTAAGTAGAACAACTACTAGTTTATTGATCAGCTTATAATTCTAAGTAAGAATTTGGCCAGTCATGGCAGAATCACAATATAAATGAGTCAGGAGAGACCACAGGGAAATAAAAGGTAAAATATGCATGCTAACCTAATATTTCTACTTAAACTAATCTCATAGTCCAAACAAGTTTATGGTCAAGCTGTTTGGCTGTTCGATGTTTGCACAGCCAGTCTCTGCTTGAGGACAGGCAGGGCCCAGAACTTGCTCGAAGTTGTTTCCAGGTGGAGAGTCTCATGCCCAAAGCATAAATCTGTTAGTCTTTAAGTGCCACACAACTCCTTGGTTTTGTTTTCCCCTAAATCTTGCAGGTGTCTCTCTTTGTTTCCAAATCCCTTAGCTCCTCTCTCTCTGGGCAGAGGTAATCCCTTTGTCTCTTCCCAGCAACCTCAGTTAGCACATCTTTTGTCTCTTTCAGGCAGGTTATTTGCTCACTGCTGCTAGGAGAGATTTCTGTCTGTTGCCCCCTCTCTGAGCCATGGAACACATGTTACATGTCTGTTCACACACATGAAGTTGTAGGAAACATATCATCATAGTAATCATGTAGAATAGTTTATGAGCATCCCTAAAGAAACACTGCATGGTGTAATTGGCATCAAATGATACAATTCCAGTGTATAAGTGAACAGGAAAATTTTGTAGATCATATCCCAAGTGTACAGATGGGCACAGCATGACAATGTTTGGGTACCTGCATGAGTAAAGAACCTGTTATTAGTGACTTACATAATTTTCACCCTAATCTTGAAGTCTACACCTGTCAGGGACCCAGTTTTTAATCCATGACCACAATGACATTATTTATCAATAAAATTTATAATTTCACCAAAAAGAGATATCATCCATGTTAATTCCACAGGATTCATTTTCCATGAAACAAAGTTGATTAGTATTAATTATATTACACTCATTTAACTATTTATGGAATCACATGTCTGAAGTTCTACTATTTTCCCAGGGACTGGATCACTCTGACAGGAATACAATTACCTGGATCATGCTGTTTACACCTTTTTATTATTGGTATAATGTGGCCATTTGCAGGTAGCTAGGCCCTCCTTATTTCCTCAGGGTTTCACTTCCCTCATACAAAGAACGCATAGCCTTCTTATTTGCAGTCACCTGTCTTCATTTATTTACAATACACACAGTTCACTCCAAGTTCGTGCCCCAGGCACTCTAGGGGCTTAGAGGCTCAGGGCTGTTCACCTTTCCTCGTCAGCAAGCAGACTGACTCGCAGTCATCCCCCACCCTGCTTAGCCATGCATCTTCCTCTTGGTTTCTGGGGATGGTCTATATCCTCCTTGGCTAGGTCACTAGCTGTTCCCTCTTTGACTTGTTGGTTTGGGCTCTAGCTCAGCCTAATCAGTGCAATCAGCTGCTATATACTCCCCTTTTAATTCCTGGCTCTGCTGAACCACACTGCATCAGTCCAGCCCACTGGGTTAAGGCCAGTGGAGGCAGCCAAGAAGTTCATCACCCTCCACTCTGTCACATATTACATTAGCATTCTCTCAATCTTTTGGAAGTTCCCCAGCATTTCATGAATCATTGAAAAAGAACAGTAATGATTCAGACAGCTTCTTTGCCAACTCTTTTAAAACTCTTGGATATAAGTCATGCAGACCTTATGATTTTAAAATAGATAACAGAACTTGCTATTTAACATTTTGCTGGATTTCCACCTCCTCCTCCGCATCATCATCACCCTCGTGTGATATGATTAAATCATCTGACCTTTTTTCCTCAAATAAAGAATAAAAATATATAGTGAACTCATCCACTTTTTCTGAATAGCTACTGAAAATTCAACCATTTCCATCTAGAAATGAACTGATCCCATTTTTAGGATTGTTTTTAGTGCTAGTATACTTTACAGATTCCTGCTAAATGTCCTTATTTCTGGTGGCCATAGATTTCTCCTTATAGTCCTTTGCTTCTTTTCTCACTTTTCTACACTTTGTAACTCCTTGCATATACTCATTATCATCATGTAGCCTATCTACAACTTATCATATATTTATATTTTTTTTATTGCTGCCTTACCTTCTGTTCTAAGCCAGGCTATTTATTTTTTTTTAACTGCTTCTTTCTTCTTTAAGCCTCCTGGTAATACAGCAATAGATCAATTATTATTATTCATACTGCCATTACATTTATACTATTGTAGCACTCAAAGTTCCAATCAGTCACAGGTGCAGAGACACTCCCAGCTCCAGAAAGCTTACTGTCAAATTTACTCAAGAAGAGATGTAGGATTGGAGATGAAAGAAACAGCAGAGAAATGTATTAACATGGTGACAATTGGAGCAATTTACTGTTTTCTTATTATTTTTTAAGTAAGGGGCAGGCAGAGTGAGAGAGAAGGGCAGCACTGCTGCAGGAAGGAAGTTAAAAATATGGAGAGGGAACAGGGACAGATTACCAGAGGGGTTTAAGCTCCAGGCTCCAGCTAAAAAGGAGGCCCTAGGCTCCAGCCCCCCAAATCCTCCCTACTCTGCTGCACTCAGTGCTGGCAGGGCAGGAGCGCTTGGTGGTGGGGGCAGGCAGGAGGGGCCTTCTGGTGGGGGCACCCAGGAGCCAGCTAGTCTGGCCCTGAGAGGGAAGGCAGAAGCAGAGCCACATCCTATCACCTGCCAAGTCATTCCTCACTGAGTAATTGGCCAGTATTAGTGCTGAACTGAATGTCAAGGAATGTTCGGAAGGACGGTCAGGTAGAGGCTGCAAGCATAAAGGAAGGGTTGTATGGCAAAAAATGCAAAGGTAAAAATAAATAAAACATTTCCCTTAATTCAAATATTTGTAGCAGTTCTCTTTGGATAAGAGCCTCATGTAGATGTGATGTTAGCCAGTCATGATTCTGTTCTGAATACCTCTGGACTTTTGCCTATTCATTTATTGTATGCCTCACATGAATCAAGTAACTTGTTTCCAAGAAGCCTTACCCGTCCAGAGAACACTGATGGGCCTAGTGTGTGCAGGACAGTCTCACAACCTACTGCGGAAGGCTTCAGCTGGGCCTGTACCACTAATAGTCATGATCTCTAGGCAGAAAATCTCAAAGATGACAGCTACCATGGATGGCCATGATCTCTGCAGAGACCACTGAGAACTATCAGTGTTACAGATGGCGCTGGTGTAATTCCTTTTCTATAAGAGCTGATTTGGGTGGCACAAACTAGGTCTAGTGACTTGTCCTTATCTACAGTAACGATGCCCTACACTGGGAGAGGGTTGTTGTTTTTTTGTTTTTTTTTTTAACTATGATCACCTGTGAAACTAAGAATTTCCTCTCTAGTTCATAAAATTATCAGCCTTTAATGTCTCTCAATTCATGTGAAAGCCAGGTCTAGAGGCTCGGCACTTCTCTTACTTAGCAGCTAAGGGCGGGGGGATCAATTTTCATGGGCTTTGTATTTGCATGAGTACAATTAGGTACTTAACATGATGGTAAATTGTATATGGGCTGGTTTGGATCACTAATCTTTCACTACCTGAGTCTTAACTGAGGAGGGAAATGAAATATCGTCTTTTCATAATATGGTACCATTTGCTTGTACAAACTCTGTTTAACATAGTTGACAGAAAAGTCACCATCAGCAACACAGAAGTTGGAGGAGTGAGCAGCCCTATTGTTTGTTCTTGTATCAGGAGAGAAAGAGGGATAGCATCAGGTTTGCAAAGGGTTGTGACTTAGGCCAGGGGTGTCATTGCACTGGGGCCAGCAGGGCATGGGCCCTGCATCTCCCGCTTGCCATGCCTGGCTGGCAGCACAGTGGAAGGGTCTGGATCCGGTTCCTGCCACTGCCTGCAAATGACAAAAGGCTTAGAGCTGGCCGGAGCAGGCTCTGGGCCTGTTGCAGCTTGTGGGCAGCAGCAGGAGGAGGTTCTGCCTTTGAGCCTCCTCCTAGTGGCAGTGGCTGAGGCCAGTTTAGGCCACAGAGCAGGATTGAGGGAATGGGGTGGTGGGCCTGGGCTGTGGCCCTGGCCCTGAGCCTGTTCCCTCTAAGCTGTGCACATGTGCACATGCACACAGGTCATAAAGCCTGCGCACACAACAAAATAAAATGTGCAAAAAAAACATTCAATAGTGCTTAATATTGGTGCTCAGAAAGAAATGTTTTTGCGCACACAAAGAAATTGTTTGCACACACAGCCTACGAGTAATTAGAGGGAACATTGGCCCTGAACCTTAGCCAGCAACACTTTTGCTTCAGGCAATCTTTAATTCTGCTGCCTATTGTTAAAAGATAGACTTAATGACTCCTTACAGAGTCATTTGTGTTCTTTTGATCAGAGAAGCAGTCTCTGGTGTCCTAGAGCTGAAATCTCTGAAGGCGGAAATTCTCTCAAAGAGCAGAACTAACTAGAGAGTTGCCAGTAGGCTATGGTGGGAGCAATCGGTACGTGGTGCCAGCAGCTAGTGGATGGTTTGAGCAGCCAGCAGAAGACATGAGTGACCAGCAGGGGGTGCCAGAAAAGAGTACAAATGGCCAGCAAGGGAGTCAGTGGATGGTGTGAGAGACCAGAGGGTGGTGTGAATGGATCCACAGGTGGCAGAAGACATCTGGTGGGAAGGGCTGAGGCCACACACCCTTTGAGAGGCAGATACTAAAACTGCATTGGTCAGTATGGGGCAGGGGTGGACAAACTTACAGAACTCAAGAGCCGCACAAGTAGATTATTAAAGCACTGAGGCATATAACCACATGTTTTTACCTACTCCAAAATTACTAAGCTTAAAATTCATTGCACACTTTAATTTTATCGTAAAATAGGGCAAATATTGATCCACTAATCTCAGATTCTAATAATTATTTAAGATTACTATGATACTTGGCCTATATAGTAAAATTTAGCTGTTGCTTGATGTATAACACTATAGGCTTGTGGCAAGTTTTCTTTTTTTTTTTTTTTTTTATGTTTTTTTTTTTTTTTTAATCTGGGCAGTAACTTGTCAGTGCAGCAG